>JAPYYQ010002747.1:0-24549 GCA_030522585.1 Anagyrus pseudococci
ATTTTTTCACTAATACTAGCAAACGTAGTTTCCAATTCCGCAATTATTGGTATTTTTTTCGTCGCAATCGATTAATTTCCCCGCAAATTTCCCTGTGGTTCCACTCACATATGCAGAAAGAGGGAGAGAGAGAGAGGGAGAGAGAGAGGACGGGCGCGTGGTCTGGCTGCGTAAATGCCTCACCTCCCTCCTACGAGGGAGGTTCCACACTGCAAGGAAATTTATATCTTGTGTTTTAGGAGGAAGAGCAAAAAGAAAACATGGGACTACTCGGTAATTTCGGCACGTCTCTGACGCTCCTGTTGGCGCACTTGAGCCTCTTCCGAGCCCACCGAGAGCACAAGGTTTGTGACTTGCCATTTTTTATCCTCCTGCCTTCCAACCTACCTTTCTCCCTCCAATTGCCACTCACATAGCGACTTTTATTTTCTGGCCCTCCCCCCACCTTCCTAATTTATCAAGTCCCGTTGCAGGACCGCATATACTCCCTATGACCTATGTACACATTTACACAGATATATGCTCCCTTAAACTAGTACGCCTAACGACACTGTTTGCAATCTAATACTAATGACCTCCTCTTCTCTGTCCAAAGTCCAAATTGTCTATTCTACGCAGAGGTTTATGAATTATTGCAGGTGCACAATATAGTGCTGTATCCGGACAAAGAAAGTTGGTGCAAGACGACGCCTATAAAACAAGTAGTCACATGGCCGCAGTGCTCGTCCCAGGAGCTCGACAACAACGTCTGCGTCGGGGCGTGCTTCTCTTACATGGTACCGCATAGCGAGCCCTCCGCACCCGGCGACCTCATCAGGCCCTACTGCGACTCGTGCCAGCCGCTCGACAGTATCTGGCACACGGTAAGCACACAGCCAACTCATTCTCGGCCTAGCCGCGTAAGTCTAACTCAGCTAGACCCGATTACAAAACGCGCATTGCCTACAGGTAACGCTCGACTGCAAGGACAAGGACGACAACCCAACAACGATGCAGAAGAAGGTGCAAATAATAACAAACTGCTCGTGCAGCTCGTGCATGGAGTCGTCGAGGATAAAGCCCGATCTGAACAACCTGCTGCAATCGCTGGAGCTCGAGACGGCGCGCATTGGCCAGCATCACCAGCAGCAGCAACAAGCGACGTTGTCATCGTTACACCACCATCATCACGTCCATCACCAGTCGCTGCAACCATCCGAGGAGCAGCAGCAGCAGCAGCAGCAACAACAGTTACAACAGCAGCAGCAGCAGACGGACGGGTCGACGGCGCCAGAGGCTGGAGCGGCAATGGCGCCAGGCCTGGGCGCCGGCGAGGCCCCCGTCACGACGGCGCCTCCACCACAGCCGGCGGCGGCGGCTGCCGACGACGCTGGCGGCGGTGGCGGCAATCAGAGCGAGGCCGTCGTTGGGGCCCAGCTGGCGCCGGCCGTCCCCGAGGCACCGGCCCACGAGGCCCCCGACCTCCTTCTCAATCCCAATCTCAACGGCTCCAGCCGGCTCGGGCCCCCGTCCGCCGTCAAGGCCCACGAGCGCTTCTTCCAGCTCTTCAAGCAGCTCAACGACCCCAGCCTCGCTCAGGATAAGCTCGAGAAGCTCGCCAAGCTCGCTAGTCTGGAAAAGCTCGAGAAACTCGAAAAGCTCGGTCAGTAATCTTCCCCATCCCCCTCCTCAATTTCTTATTTTACTTTTATTTTTTTCTCTTATTTTCATCCATACTTTGCCGTTTGCTCATTCTTGCATCTGGAAATTATTTCATCAAGTTGTGCATTATTATTTATCGTTTTACTCGAGATTAACGTAACTTTTAATGTTTAAATACAAAGTTTGTGAAAACTTGACTTGCATGAGGAGGTACAATGAAAAAAGTTGCAAAAGCTCGAGCAAATGAAACTGCCACTTGAAATGCCACTGATTTTACAATTTTAAGTAAAATTATTCTTAGGGTTAAAAGTTGAAAAACTTCAAGTAACAATTGCAGGGTCTGGAAGGTGTACGAGTTCGGTAGCTTATTGTGGCAGTAAACGAACGGACTAATTTAACATTGCAATTACGACAATGTGAATAAGCAAGAATATTGTAGAATTGTTAATTGTGAAATTGCAGCGAACGAGTACGACGGGGCAAAGGAGCTTTTGGCGAAGCTGAGCGAGCTGCTGCACAAGTACAGCAGCCAGGACGAGCAGGTGGGCAGCGAGGCCGGCGAGGAGGGGGACGAGCTGGAGGAGGAGGAGGGCCTCGGGGTCGCCGGGGGGCCCGAGGCCGCGGGGGGCAACGAGCAGCTGCTCCAGCTGCTGAGCTCCTCGACGACCCTCGGCCCTCCCCCGGCGCTGCCCGACCTCAAGAAGGTCGACGACGAGGAGGAGGTGCCGTCGCTGCAGGACCAGCAGCTCCGCGTGGCAGCCTCGCTGCTCCACCGGACCGGGCCCCACCACTCCCTCGTCCTCGACTCGGGCGTCAAGGAGAAGATCGACGTCGAGTCGCACTACCTCCACCCGGCACTTGCCGGCCAAGAGATCAGTTACCACGACAACGTGCTCCACGACAAGGCGCACAAGAAGGACTTTTAACTCCATCTTTCACGCCCGCCCGCTCCCCTCCCCTCCCCCTCTCGCGCACCCACATACGTCTACCTGCTGCTTCCTCTCCATCTGATCCTCCTCCTGTCTACTCGCTCCTCTCTCTCTCTCTCTCTCTCTCTCTCTCTCTCTCTCTCTCTCTCTCTCTCTCTCTCTCTCCTCCTCCCCCTCCCCCCCTCCCCCCCTCCCTCTCCCCCCCCCCCCCCCCCCCCCCCCGCCCCCCTCTCTCTCTCTCTCTCTCTCTCTCTCTCTCTCTCTCTCTCTCTCTCTCTCTCTCTCTCTCTCTCTCTCTCTCTCTCTCTCTCTCTCTCTAGCGCGTGGTTAGGGGCGTGATCAGGCAGAATCCGGCCGGAGACATATACCTGCGTCCTTTGCTTTTAGCCGCCGAATTTTGTATAGCACCACCCGCCGATACAAGTCTCTATACGTACATACGTCGGCAAGTTTCGGTCAAGCACGCCATATCGAATTTCTCCGGGGCACTTTTTATACTGAACACTGCGTATTGTACTTGCTGTTGCGATATGCAGATTTTGTAAATTATAGAGGACTCGGGTTATGCGCTCAAGTACTTCCAACGCCAAGTTTTTCAACGTTACTCTCAAAGCCCGTTCATTGTTTTTAGTTTTTACGGATTTTACATATTGCCATCGACCAACTTTGTAAAGGAAAGACTTTCACAGAAGAGCTTAAAAAATGACGTGCTATTTTTGCTAAAGTCTTTTTCACGCGAAAGATAGATTAGATAAATCATTCAAATTATTTAAATTTGTGCGCACAGGTACTTTGAGCTATATCGTCGTATTGCGTTTAACAAGTTTTAACAAAGATTCGATATTATAAAACTACAAATTGTTTAAATAATAAAGTATAAGGTTTCTTTTAATCGTAAAATTTATTAAAATGTTAATGTGTATAAATTTGTCAAGATTATTGTATCTTGTAAATCTTTGTAAAAAAAAACGAGTGATGAGCTTTGAATGATAAATAGAAAATATTTGTTAAAAACTAAGTCACTGAAAAATCTTGTTTACTTATATATTTACTTTTTAATTCGTTTCATTAGAATAGTTGTGTTTGAATTACGATTTCTCAGGGTATATATTGAGCATTTGATATAAGACACGTGCCTTTATTTGAATGACGACGCAGAACAAAATAGAGAACAAATTAATATATTCGTAAAGAGCTGTAAACATAATTGGAAGTTATGTAAACCGTGTATATATATACACATATCTTAAAAATGTATAGAATGTATTAATCTTATTTAACACCGATGCGAGCTGTTTATATATTTTTTTTCACCTCGAAGAGAAAGCAGCTTTATTACGTTTTAACGTAACATCAACTAAACATATATTTTTTCATAATTAACTCAGAACGGAGATATACGTAAAGGCGTAATATTATTACTTTAATAAAATGTACTTATGTAATTTTTGCGGATGATTGATTGTTGATTATTATTTACGAAATAAACGGAGATTAAAACGTTATAAATATATAAACTCTGCTTGTGTGTGTGTGTTTGTTTTATTATTTCTACCACGATTGAAAATTTAATTATATAAACCAGCGAGAAATATTATTCAAATTAATATGATCTTATGATATTTTCTTATAATGATTTTGTCAATGAAAGGACGAGGTCAAAATAAAACTGTCCAGTCACTAGTTTTTTTGCACGTAAAATTTAAACAATTCCAGTAAAATACATAAAAAGATAATTATCTCAAGGAAACGTGAATGAAAAGCAAATAAAAGTTTTGGTTGAAGAAACGACATAATGAAAGGATGACATAAATTTAAGTGATTTTAGCTGATTTACTTTACTATCGAGGACTATACAATCAAAACTTGAAAACATCATTTTTTTTGTTTGAATTAATATTAATACATGTACAAATAAACAATATTTTTACGATATTTCGAAAATTGTAAAATATACAACTCTCTTTCCTAATTCGATAAAAAAAATCTGACTTTATTGGTGCCCAAAAGAAACTTTTACGATAATTCTAAAGTGTCATAACTAGACAAAAAATATTTTATTTATAGTATGTAATAAAAAGAAATATTTGCTCAAGATAGTCATGCGAATGTATAATGCACTTGATAAGGTAAGTGAACCTACAAATGCAACAACGTATCTTATCATCTTTATCTTTGAATTCAACGAAAAAGAGCAGGTTGAAAAAAAGAAAAAAAAAGAAAATAAAGGCAGCGTTTAGCATAATACTGACAATGCGAGGCGAGAGAAAGAGAAGGAGAATATTGTGGTCAATTATATTTTCAAATTTTTCTCAATTACATATCGACGCCCCTAACGAAAATCAATCGGTTTCATATTCCCCGCGAAAATCAGTCGGATTCAGGTTGCCGCGAAAAGCACCTCGATTCACGCTCTTACGTCGAAAATCAATCGGATTCGCAAAGTCCGTCGAAGAGCAATCGATTTCACGCGCGTGCCGCGAAAATCAATCGATTTCGTAAGTTTGCCGCGAAGAACAATCGATTTCGGAAAATACGATCACCTTTATATATAGATGACTTATACTCAAAATTTTGAATTGATTTTTGTCTCTAATATAGATAAGGACCTACTTTTTTGAAAGCTTTTTTTCCCAAAGCTCTATCTAATCGGTAGAGCGTACAATTTAATTTTGTACTCAAATGTCGCTTCGTTTTGTTTTTCGTTTTTCTGAAATCGATTGATTTTCGCGGCAGGAAATGAAACGTACCAATTTTCGGGGCTGCTTTTTGAAGACGATTCATTTTCGTTCGGATTGTGAAACAGATTGTTTTTATGTCGATATTATGTATAGACATAAACAGTTGGACTTGTAGGGCTGTATAGGATAAGGATAACGCAGTAGTGATTAATCGGGAAAGCAATCGTGTGCCAGTAGCATGAGAAGAAGTAGCAACAACACAGCTGTCGGAAGAAAGAAAAAAAAGGCGAGCCATGTCGAAGTGTCTGTCAAAGTTCCAGGGTGGGGTGCGAAAAACTTTCACTCGGTCCTGCACACCTGGGGCGTCGTCGCCTATGCACAGTGCGTAGATGCATGTGTGCAAACACTCTCGGCTGTCGCGAGTAGCGATACGTGAGGTGCCTAGTCGATCGGTCAGTCGCACATGTACCGACAGCTCTTTGAGCACTGCTGAGCAGAGTGAGGGAGGGAGGGAGGGAGGGAAGGCGGGCGGGTTGTTGGGGCAGATAACGCCCAAGTATAAGCCGGTGGGCCGCTTAGAGTTGAAACGCACAGCTGAAGTATCCACACAGACACAAGTACGCACATCTATGCTACGTTTAAACGAAATGTGTGTCGCGTGTGTGTGTGTGTGTGTGTGTATAGGGAGTTTGCAGCAGCGCGGCGATAAAGCAGACGAGTGAGCGGGCGATCGGCGCTCTCGGACTGTGCCGCGGTCGGAGGGGCGCGCGAACGCGCGAGCGAGAAGTGAGCCTAGTTGCTTCGAAAGCCCGAATGACGGAATCAGTAAGTCGCCGGCTGCTGCCTGCGACGGCTGATAACGCGCCGCCGCGCTGCACTATTAAGCACTGCTTATCTCACCTATACGATCGAGCCGAGGCTGCTACTTGCGAAACTCCCAGCAATCCTTCTCTTCGCTTTCTCTCGGCGAGCTTCACTTTTTTCTCCTCCATCTTCCCGGCGCTATCCTCCCTCTGATCTGACCACCTGTTGACCGGAAGAGCCAGACTCCACCCAGCCCTGAGATTCTCGTAGCAGAGGGCAAGGTTCAAAGACGCGGGCATTGTTGACGGAAAGACTAGAGATTACTGCTACAACTGCTGCTGCCGCTGCACTGCTCTTGCTGCTTCATAATCTGCATACGGTACAAGTTTCAGACATTTACTTACGCCTTGCTAAAACTCAACTCGAGACGAGAAATTTCGGCTGATTATGGAAACTTCGAGACGACTTTCATTTCGTCGGTTATGATAACGTCCGACTCTATATCTTTGTTCGCGCTAAACGCGAGACAGAGAGGGAGAAAGAGAAAGAGACAATGGAAAAATATATCGAAATCTAGCGGCTTACCGTACTCGGAATCTATCTACTTCAGATGCGACTGATCTTCCAACGATATTAAGGCTTATCTTTTTATTCCAAGTTCTCTCTGTCTTTTTCTTTATTTTCGTCACTTATTATTCGAGTTTTTCTCCGATACGTGACGCTTTAATCAAATGAACCTGCAAAAATTGACAAAATTTTAAACTACTCGATGCGTTACGCTCCCTCGCAATCGCTACGTTTTGGCAGCAATTATCGCATCTGCACGTGCATACAGTTTTAAGCGATCGGGAAAACATGTGGCAACGTTGAAAGAACGTTGGAAAAAACGCTAGCCGGTCGATCGATCGTCGTTGCATTTCGTTGTATCGCCTGCGTTATTGCTCGGGGCAAATCGTTTGGAACCACCGGACCGATTTTTCAATTGTCCGTTCGTAGCTGGCTCTTTGGAAATATCGCGAGGTTGACTAACGCCTGGGCTTGCGGTCAATCGACAAGTCCGTGCTCATCGTCGCAATTCCCTAGAGACAATTCGGCAATAAGATGGGAGGAGGTTACTAAAAACGTAGATATTCAGGGCGCGTTCGTTGCGACAAGCTCGGCTGGGCTAACCGCACTCGTTGGCATTCAGGTGGACAGCGGACGAGGCGGCAATCCTAGAGGAAGCAGTCGACCAGCCGGCGTTTGTAACGCCTACGGGAAAGTGCGGCTCCCGGCAGCATCATCAACACCATCATCGTCATGCCGTCCCTGCCAGCTTACTTGGACGCGACTGCCCTGAAGACGAGGCGGCTGACCTCTGCGCCCGGGGCCTATGACGACGGTGGGCGCAACGACTGAGGCCCCACCTAACCCGCCCACGCTCCCTCGCGGCGCTCGATTTGTCCAACCCTCCTCCCTCCACACGGCCCAATCTTCTGGAGCTTGACAGTCCGACCGACAGCACGTGTGCACCTACTCTCACTATCAGCGGCACGTAAGCGGACGACCAGGTGATTGCCAGCAGCATGGATATTATGGACGGTGAGTTGCTTTAAATATAGACCAGTCATAGCCGAGAGCGAAAGTGAGAGTACAGTTGCGAGAGCCTGTTGGCTATACATACGTATCGCGATATTGACACTACTAGATTGCTATTGCCGGGAGATGCGCTTTATACGAGACTTTTACCAGCGTTATTGCCCGATCGTACGATGCGTATACACTCATTTACCCGATGAGATTAGAAAAATAATTGCGCCTATGAGGCATTAAGGGTATCTCGCGGCGACAGACAAGGTCAGAATTCTGCATCTTTTTAATGTGCATGTATACACACATACAAATGAAGCGCGATCTCTCGGTCTTTCTCTATGTCTCGTTATATAACTGGATTAAAGCTCAGCGAACTTTCGATACAAAACAGACAATTTCAGTTTTTGCCATCGCTAAGAAATGCCCAGAGAATTATTTAAAACGTGCGTCATCGATCGAGAGCAAATTTCAAAGGAATTTTAGGCAATCGTACGATCGTCAACCGGCTAATATTATTCCAGCAAATTTTTTTCTGTCATATCCTACTACGCAATACACTCGACATGAGCGCTGCATTGGTTTTTTTTTCTTGCTATGTTGCTATAGATGCGAGTAGGCAATGAAATCTCGGTTTCGTAATTCAATCTAGCCGAGGTATTTTGTCAATCATGTAATTTTGTAGAATGAGATTTTAGCCTATCATTTGAGACGAGCGTCAAAGTAAACGTTTGCACAAATGGGAGAATATATCATTGTCTTGGTAAAGTATCCGAGAATATGAATATTTAATTTATACTTTCTATATCGCATCTGACGATATGAAGCTCGCTCGATGTATATATACAAATAGGAAATTTCCGTCAATCAATTATTTTTATTCAATTACTTAACAGACAAAAATTTGCCATTTTTTAAATCTAATAGCCCAAATTTCTTGGGTTGGTTACTACATTAAGCTTTTTTACTTGTTTATAGTTTGACGTATTGTTCCGGAATAATCCTGGTGTTTGTTTGGTAATCGAGCAATTAAAAAAAGTATACTTAGACGCGATTGAACATTTTTATAATATTAAGTAAATATTCGAATATTATATTTACATAAAAAATACAATAAATACAGCAATAGTATTAAAGTCAAATACCGTACAGGAAATACATATATATTTTCGCAAAAATTTCTTACAAGTTTGAGTTTGGAAAGATTAAAAACATTTAAAACCGGCCATAAAATGTGATATTTAGTATTATAGTTTAGTACATCATTCACACATTTGATAATTTAAAAATAGATAAAAGTATGAAATTTTAAGGTGAGAACATTACTATCTTTCGATTTCCTCCGCTTACATCGTAGACTTTGTTTCTAATCGAGCATTACGATTATTTTCATTCTTGTCTACTTTATCGCGTTTATGGTGGTCGCACACCTGCGCGTGAACTCTATTTAGAAACATGTTATGTGACACTCGCGCGCAAGATAACACGAGCACTTGTCATTTTACTAAAGTGTTGTTTATGAATTAATGAAAATCTTGATAACGCCGAGAAGCTTATCTTACAAATATATATGTATATATATCGGTGCATGTGTGTTGCATGTATATGTATATGTATGCAGGTGTATATGTACATACAATATTTTATTTGTTCATTGGCATAAATAAATTGTAGTCATCAGCGCTGTACTGCGTAATGTATTACCGAGAAAAAAAGTGTCATGCCGTAATAAGTTGCGCATTTATCGTCAGTTTGGATAAAAAGTCTACAAAATAGGGTATGTGATATACACTTTGTTGCATATTCAAATTAAGGAAGATTAAATGTTGAATATGTTAATAATATAAATTTGAAAATATTCTGGTTATTAGCAATGGCTTACGAGTTATTGCAGATTAAATGAATTATTATTCATAAAGAGCCTAATAATATGCTATCGGTATTGTATTAGTTTGTAATAAAAAATATAGCTCTTCGGATCGAGTGTGATAATCTGTTTGCGAAATATATTTTTCACCTGAAGAACGAGCAAAACCTGTTTATTTCAAATTAATAAGTTGTATTAATGGCGTATCGTTGACTCTAGAGCGTCGTTAGTATTCAACTCTCTTGGTAATATAATTTGCACGGTCTTGAAAAATAGAATAATTGCAGAAAAGCCGGATTCAAAGTTTGCCTTTAAATTAGAAGCAATTGCTTTCTCAAATACAGACAAAATGGCATGTGCCTATCTTAGCGGTAATCAAAATTCATAACTTGGATCGGAATAGTTGACCATGCGAATAATTGGAGTTTCGGATCTATCCTACTTTGGGTATCCAACTTTTTCATGGGTGTCTCCAACAATGCTGAACTAGTTGGCAGTCCTACAAATAATTATATTATTACCATAAAGAGGCTGATTTGTCAAGTGAAAAAAGACATTACTTTATCGAGTTTGAAGAAAGACTTTTGGTCAACGTCTAACAATAGACGAATTAATAATCTTATTTTGACTCATCGCCGAGCTGTAGGTTTAAGTGCTCTCAAGAGCCACGGAAATTGGAAAAATAACATTAATCAGATAAGAGCGAATAGAGAGTTTACGATGAATTTATAAAAAGCTACACCAAAGCTCAGTTGAATCTCTCTCTCTCTCTCTCTCTCTCTCTCTCTCTCTCTCTCTCTCTCTCTCTCTTTCTCGTTATCGGGGCTTGGAGATAGCCCCGATAATTGGAGCTCGGGGGCACGCGCCTCTTGGTTTAGTCGCTCGATCGGCGCGCTGCACTTGCGGCAAAGCTCGCGCGTAACCGGTCACATGCTTAAAGGCGCCGGGAATGACTCTTTGGCTTGCACAGCAGCGCGTCCAGCTCGCGTGCAATCTGCCGATCAACCTACAGGCGCCAGCTCTACGCGCTTGCTGTCCTCCTCCGCCTCCTCCTCGTTCTCACGCCGGACAATGGGATTACGATGAAGAATAAGGAGTATACAGTAAGACAAGACAACAACAGGGAAGGACATTGGCGCTTGAAATTGCAGGGGAACGGGATCAAGGAAAGCAGAGACGCTGTGCTCTCTACACACTCGGCGCTGCTCTATCTCTCCCTCCATTGCAACACTACCCGTCTAATCTCGCACGTCAAGGCTGCAGCAATTTACTTGCTTTTTTATTATGCAGCTGCATTTTTCTCTAATTAGTCCGAAAAAGGCAAAAAGCACAAAGTTGCGAAGAGCTCCTCACTGGATCCTCAGACTAGTAAGACTGATTGATGCAAGTCAGTGTGTTGCCTATAAGTACCGCGGACATTGATCATAGCAGAAAGGCAGAGAAGGAAAGAGATGAAATACAAAATATTACGGATCGCTCGAATTTTTCGTCACAACTGTCTCACACGACGAGAATCACATGATGTCAGAGTCCACTTGACTCGGTTCGAACAAAGCGATTCAATTGCTCGGCGAAAAAACAAGTTTGCCGTGTTTGTTCAAGTGCGCGCGCTGAGCAGCTGCCGGGCTGTGCTGTAGTCATGGAAAATAAGAAAGAACCCGAGAAATCAGGAAAATGTTAAGGAGCAGAGTCGCGAGAAAACTTTGCAACTGAAGCCGCGCACCACGGCCCGATGCACGGCTTGCAATACATAATGAACCTCTTTCGACCTCGACTACTTCGCTCTGCCTTTTTCTTTATTCTTTTTTCGTTTTAATTTGTTTTCGAGGCCGAATTGCCAGATTATATACAAGCTCGACAAATGATTTACAAGCCGGCTCTGTACGAGGAGTGGCTCTAACCCATTGTCACGGCCGTATGTGATAGCCCACAGACGATCGGCAGCATTTTTAGATTAGCCGCCTGATACCCGCACGCGCACGCGTCTCTGCAATAAAATATCCTTTCTAACTTACACTGGTGCTTGGAATTGGAAAAAAACTGTAATGCGGATATGTTACAAATGATTTTGCACGCAACAGATTATAATGTCGTGAAAAAATTTTCGAGAAAAAAAATACGTTCTTGAAAAAAAAAAGGAAAAAAAACAAGGCACTCATAAATTATTATTGCGCACAAAATCAAGTTACGTTAAAAACCGATGATAACGTGATAATTTCAAGGTATTTAAATTTTAAAAATTACACACACAGACAGTTGACTGTTAATCAATCTACAATTTTTAATTCGAACTCAATGACATTTAACGTAATATTCCACGAGCACGTTGAAGGAAAAAAAGTGAAAATTCATGCAGAACTGCAGTTTAAGCTCGCGAATTTTCCGGTTTCAAGCTCGTCTGCAATTTCCGAGCAAGCTGAGTAATCGTTTTATTTAAAACAATTAAGACGTAATCTTCTTTAAAATCGAAAAGTGTCCAGCTATTTTAACAGCGTGACACAATTGTTTCATCGGAAAATCCGAGTGACAACGCGGTGCAGTGACAATGCGTACACTTGGACAAAGTCTCGAAGGAGATAAAGCCGTTGGGTAAAAGTTAAAAAAAATCAGACAAAGCTTAATGCAAAGTGGTTAATATTATGTGGAGCTATTAAGCGCAGAAGAGCCTGCCAAGGGGCAACCTTGAATGGCCAGCCCGAAATAGAAGGATCGCTCTATTTAGAGGCAAGTGCAGGCTAAAAACGGCGCCAGCGCTAGAGCAAGCCGAGAGTGCCGGCGAGTCGATCGCGCCGTCGTATGACGCTCTGCTGGCAACGATCTATCCGCGTAACTAACTGTCTGCACACACACACACACACACACACACGATGCATACGTATCTCTCGCGGGCTGTCTGTGTCTGACTGCGCCGACTTCTTATATATCGCTGTTCCGCGCTGACGCTGCTGGCACACATGCTTCCCCGAAAGCTCGAGTCGTTGAATTTTTACTCGGACGTCAGCGAGCTCTGCCTGATCGCCATGCACGTGACACGTCTGACGCGCATAGTACACTTTCTTTTCCACATCCTTCATGCACCTTCTTGGAAAACTACTGCTCTTACGACTTTACGGCTTATCAGATCTTTCCCTATGGCCGATTGCTTGCTTCTTGCTTCTCGTCTTTATACTTTGACGAACCTTCCAACAATCGTTTAAAACTTTTTACCTTGTTATCGGTTATTTTTTTCGATAGTAGTGAAACGCTAGCTAAAATTGGAGCACGCAAAAGAAATAAAAGGACAAGTCTTTGATGATGTCATTACTCGCGATTTACGTATCTCAATCCTGGATGACTAACAAATTCCAGATCATCAATCTCTAAAAAGTCGTTCTTTCGAAAAATAAGCAAAATTCTAATGCAAATTCAGTACAGAATGTCACATTTTCGAATTAATAATAAATACCAACGTCGACGGCGACTTGGTTTTCTTTTAGGGCAGCACAAAAATTTCAACGATTTTAATCATCATTGCGATGAATTAATTGGAAACAAAAAGTCGAAAGAGAAATTTACTATTATACCCAAAAAAATTTGGATTGTCCCTGAAAGGTCAATGAATAATAAAAAAAATGTTGGTATTACTTGTTCAGGTAGCCCGCAACTATAGGTTCATTGTAAGATTTTCCGATGAGCTGAATTTCCTTTGCAAATCAAGTCCGTCCTTATTGATGCTATCTGAAAAAGATGAATAAATTGAAATTATAGCCGAGAATACACGACAAATAGCTCGTTGAAACCAAACACCACTTGATTTGTATTTCTAACCTCAAAATGTATTAATCACGCGGCGGGCAAAGTTACACAGAATAAGTTGGAAATTCGAGATGTAAGGTAGAGCGGAAAAAAGGGGAATCCGGAAATTCGCTAGACACAGGGGGCAGTCTCGCAAGCTCTTCCGGACAATCGAGCTCTTTGGCGCAGCAGGTATTCTAGACTGCGCAAGTAACAGGCAGCGCAGGGTCAAAGGAAAACCGGAGGTATTTCGAGGGGAGCTTTTTCTCTCGCTCCCTCTCTGATGGCCGAGCTGCGGAATAGAATGATACGTCCGTCCCTCGTCATCGAACAACGTGCGACGTCACCGACCTCGCACGCGCGCACCCACATTATACGCAGTTCTCTCAAGCTCTCCGCGAGTCTGATTGAGGCTGCAGAAGAGGGGGCGGCCAGGAGGAGGAGGAGAGGCAACCGGCCGCCAGCAACGAGCAGCGCTGGCATCATCAACCTACCCTCGCCCACGTCGTCTACGAGCAGGAAATTCGAGCCGTGTGAAATCCAACGAGTGCGCGCCTTGCAAAACGAGACGAGAGAGCAGCTTGCGCACCGCCGGACCTCCGAGTAGGATGATGTTAGAATGTAGACGATAAAGCCGGCGGCGCGACAGCACAGCAGCAGCTCTCTTCGCCAAACTGCTACCGCGGCAGCAGCTGAATCATCAATAGCGCGCGCTTACAACGATAAAACCAGCGAGAGAGGCACTGCTCTCTCTCTCTCTCTCTCTCTCTCTCTCTCTCTCAGAGAGAGTATATCCAACGCTCGCGGCAACGGCGAAAGCGAGAAAGAGAGAGAGGGGAGCTTTTCGTTTTCGTCTGCTTGGCTGCGCGCGCCGCCCCCGCCGTCGCTCGCCGACAGACATATACACAGAGCGCAGTCACGAACACGAGCACGCGCGCCCGCCCAGGGAGTAAAGTAAGGCCATCGCTTTACGCGCAGCCACGGTTCGCCTGCACAGCGCAGCAGCAGAACCCGCGCCAGCAACAGCAGCAGCAGCAGCCCCGGCGGCCCCTCGCTCCCTCAGTTCTCCGCTGAGCTTCGCATAGTGCGATCCTACTACTCGCCAGTCGCGTTATCGTCGCTCCTCATCTCTGCCCCAGCGCAATCTTTTTCCTGTGCTCCACAGCCACTCCGTATTCCATCCTCGCGCTCGGAGCTGCTCCGACAAAGTTAAAACTTCAACCAGCAACTTGTAGCATCCTCCTCGCAGTAGCGTAGCTCTCCTCTCAACGTGCTGCCTGCGGCAGACCAGCAGAGCAGCCCCCGTCAACACCCTCGCCATCTTGAGCCCCGGGAGGCTCTCTCTCTCCCTCTCTTTCTCACTTCGCTCCTTCGGTGCGCGTGCAGTCTGTGACGTACGCTCGCGGAAACTTCGATCCCCTTCTTCCCCTGCTCTCAACTCGTGGACTAGCAGCAGCAGCAGCAGGAGCAACAGTCAAAGAGCACAAGCTTTGCATAGTGGCAACTGTTGGTGAGGAGCTTTACGTGCGGCAGGTCTGGACGAGCGGAGAGCCAGTGAAACTGGCCTAGCCGAGGCGGCTCCGGGAACAAGTGCACGAGGAAAAGACTCGGAGCGTATCGCGGGCGCGGCGTCATGCGCAAGACACCCGAAGGAATGAACGAGCACGTTGTTATGGAATTTTGTGTGCTTAGAAGTCCCGAGTCGGGTACAGCTCAGTCAAAGTGCATTATTGTCTAAATATCGAGGAGCAGCAGCAAGGGACTCTTTATCCCTCTTCAGCCCGTTTGTCGTGCTCGACCAACCAATTGGACTTGTCTCTGGGTCCGTTGTTGACACAAGTGTTACAGTCCCCAAGTCGAAGGCTCTTCGGACGAAGAGAGAGAGAGAGAGACAGGAGCCGCCCGCAAGTGTGCTGCTGGCCGCCTCGTTTCTTCTCGTTAATCAACAGTAAAGTGCGTGTGCCTCGGCAATAAAGTGCCAAGTGGACCGAATCAAATCAATTTCGTTGCTCGTGCAGAGAGCCGTGTCTCGATTAGCCCGCGGCACATTCGGCACATACACTCTCATATAATCTCGTAATGTATTTGAGATCTCGCAGCTGCGGACGAATAGGGAAGACAGAGCACACGAGATTCACTGCTTCCAGGCTTTGTCTTGCTGCTCGGCCAGTCAAGGGTACGTTCTCTACTTCTCAAGCTCAATTGACAATTTATTCTTTCTCTTTTCTATCTCCCACCCTCTTCTTTTTCTCCTCTTTTTCTTCTTCTTTCCTTCTTTTTTTTTCCTTTCAATTAAGCATTAGTTGCACAATCAAAGCAGATGTTACAACTTGTTCCAAGAAGTTTTATCATATGGACAATAAATTGTTGTTGACTCTTTGGCTAAATATTAGATTATTCTTCAACGAGTCATAAGTTTATTTTAAAATATTCTTTGCCTCGGTAGCTTTTAATAACTGCTTCACTTAATGCAGAGTAATATCCTCTTAATAAATTTTGACTAATGCTTAATTAAAATATGAACATTAGTAATCCACATCCTTGATATTGATAAACTCAATCTTCCTCTAGCTGTTCAACTTCCATTGGCAAGTGTCTTCCTTTTTGATCAAAACGTCTTCTTCTTGAGTGGATTCAAACAATCACAAGCTTTAAGATTGCAGCAAGACATGAGCAAATTTGAGCGAGCCATTGTTGATTCAATTGGATGGCAAAATCTCACAGATCCTGGTGACTGACAAAACACCAGCTTTACATCAAAGAACGCTAAGCGATAGCACTAGCTTTTGTCAAATGCAAAGCTACTACTGTGTATTGATCTTTGAAAGACTCGCAGAAAAAGACTCCAAAATGACACTCAACATGTGTCGGTAGCAGATGAGTTTACTTTTTCTTGAGTTCCTATTCATATTCAAAATCGGAGCATTTGACATATTATTTATTGGACTTTGGTAATGTTCCATACCATGTATGTAGAAAGCATTTGAAGAATCAAACCAAAGATTATATACATTTTTGTGTTGTAGTAATACCTATATATCTAGATATACATGTACAAATAAGTAATATATATATACATACAAATATATATAAATATATATACATATACATACATACATATAGCAAGTAAGAAAAAGCTTAAGAATCTGTAAATCAATTTATTATTCAAAAATGCCAGCCACACCAAATAAGCTGTCTTTGAATTTTAATAAAAACAATTACAGTGTTTTTGGCATAAGAGCCAATAACACAAATGTAGAACAGCAAAGAGAACAAAAAACTGAGCTCTTGGAGGGTAAGAAAATAAAATTTTTCAAACATAATATTTTAAGTTATTTTTATATTGTAAAGAATTTTTTAAATGTAATGAGGTATTTTTTTCATAATTTTATTGATAAAATTTGATGAAATTATGATTTTCTTTTACATTTTCATAAGACAACCTAAAAAGATTTGGAGTTTATTAGTTTTTATGTCTTTTTAGGAACCAGAGGCAATGGCCTCTTGCACTTGAAGAATGGTGTGGATTATGTTAATCCTGGTGAGGAAGACCAGATGGAAATCTATGGGTAAATTTCAACAGCTATGGACAGTATATTATTAGTTTCATAACTAATTAATGATTTCAATTTTGTTAATAAAACAGGTACAGAAAAAATATAGCTTACACTGCCATAACATGGTTCCTGATAATTGTCACGGGTGGAGGTTTAAGACTTTTATTTCATTGGTCCCCACGTTGGATGTTATTTTGTACTCATTCCAAATGTCCCTTGGAACAGGCAGAGAAAGTACTATTAATTGAGAGATTTCAGGGAAAACACATAAGTTATCATGTAAAAAGAATTAAAAGTATATTTGCTCAAGATGTATGGTACATATTCTTTATAATTATTATACAAAATTTTCTTGCTAATTAACAATCTATTAACAAGAATTATTTTTAAGCAAGTGGCGAATGTTTAGTTTGTTTTTAAACAACCGCTTTCTTGTTTGTTCAATGAAGGAAAAATTATCGGGATGAGAGTAACACGGAGAAGGAAGAATTGCCATCTAAATTGAATGATTCGCATTCCGAACACAGCGCTATTACAATTGATCAAGAGCTGGATCAAGAACAGTCACCAATGCCATTGTCATTTCACTTATGTGGTGGTCAGTTCAAAGGTAAATTTTGATTTTATTTTAATTATTCTTTTGTACAACTTATGTACATTGACTTTTTTTTCTGCTACTTTTTACTTTTTCAATTGATTATAAAATTAATTTAATTAAAATTATTGTCATTTGTATTAAAATTAATCATAAGATTTGTAATCAAATTAAAAGTTAAATAAGCGTTTAATAAAAATTTTACTATCAATCTCTTTACAAATTTTCTAAAAGTTGTGTAACATTATGTAACGGTAGACTTGATTCTGTAATAACTATATTGTTACTTACATCAATATAATCGACATGATAAGATATAAAGTATCTGGGATTTTTACTAAATATTATCCGTAAAAAATACGTTTGTTAATTAAAAAAAGAAAAAGTGCAAAGAATAAAATGAAAGAAAAGTTGGACGAAATACTAAGTAATTTGCGTGTTTTGCAGAGGCCCAATCAATCTACATGTTTACTTGCAAGAAACTCATTTACGTATGGGACACGGAGCGATGCGAATTCCTGAAACTACGAGGCCTGGACACGGGCGTGTTGAGTTCAACGCTGCACCAAATACCAGGCCTAAGCCAGACTCAGCAGAGCATGCGCCGTGGCGTTTACGGCAACAACGAGATCGTCGTGCCCGTTAAAGGCTTTATCACTCTTCTCTGCCTCGAAGTCCTCAACCCCTTCTACGTCTTCCAGATTCTCAGCTTTTGCTTGTGGATTTCCGATAATTATTATTACTACGCCGCAGTCATTCTAGGAATGTCAGGCTGTGGCATTATCATGGCAGTCATGCAAACCCGAAAGGTTTGCAACATTTTAATATTGCAATTAATCATCGCTTCAAATGTAGTTTTTTTATAAAAAATATTGTTGACTCGTATAGAACCAGCGAAGCCTCCGCTCGACCGTCTCATCGTCTGACGTGGTGACGGTTCTACGTGACCGAACAACTGGTGCGACCAGCTCGATCCCAGCCAAATATCTAGTGCCGGGCGATGTTCTCGTAATACCTTCTTATGGCTGCGTGATGCCTTGCGACGCTGTACTGCTAACCGGCAACTGCATCCTCAACGAATCAATGCTGACCGGTGAATCAGTACCCGTAACCAAGACACCCATGCCCGCCGCCAGTGACGTTATCTACGAGAGTAAAGAACACGCCCGCCACACCCTCTTTTGTGGTACTCGCGTTCTACAGACGAGATATTCCCTTACAGCTGGCTCTTGTATTTACTGAAATTCCATTTTCAGGTATTAGCTGTAGTCATCCGCACGGGATTCAACACCAGCAAAGGTGGACTTGTCCGTTCTATAATGTATCCGCCACCAGTTGACTTTAAGTTCGAGCGAGACTCGTACAAATTTGTCGAACTTCTGGCTGCCATCGCGAGCATTGGCGTTGTGTACACCGTAGACACGCGGGACCTCATCATTGAAGCACTCGACCTCATCACCATTGTCGTTCCACCTGCTCTTCCAGCTGCTATGACTGTTGGTAGATTAGGTAAGCTTGCCCCGTTTTTTATACTCAGTTACCCATTGCTAATTAATAACGAATATACCTAAGAGCAACGTTTATTGAACTAGTGGCTCAACATCGACTGGAGAAACACAAAATTTATTGCACAAGTCCTCGCGCAATCAACGTCTCCGGCTCTATTGACTGTGTTTGTTTTGATAAAACTGGGACTCTCACCGAGGATGGCTTGGATATGTGGGGTGTAGTGACGGTTTCATCAAAAAAATTCACTATTCCCGTGAAGGAAATAACGACATTGCCCTTGAGTGAAGTACTCATAGGAATGGTTACTTGCCACTCGATTACTATAATAGATGGCCAGTTGGTTGGCGACCCGCTAGATTTAAAAATGTTCGAGTCTACAGGATGGATATTGGAGGAACCGAACGTCTCCGATACTTCAAAATTTTCGATGCTTTTTCCAACCATAGTTAAGCCACCAAATTCAGCTTCTTACAAAGCTGCTAGTCTTACAGCTGCTGCAGCTTGCCAAAACAATGAAGAGCTTGGCAGCGACATTACCGATGCTTTGGCAGGAGATGCCGAGTTATCCGAAGATGGGGTGATTATTGGTATCGTTAGACAATTCCCTTTCACCTCAAGCTTGCAACGTATGAGTGTTATAACGAGAACGCTTGGAGCTGATCACTATGACCTTTTCTGCAAGGGCAGTCCCGAGATGATTCTTAGTCTGTCAAATCCAGAATCCAGTAAGTGTTAATTTTCGAGTAAATTTAAAATAGAATAATGAATTTTGAATACTGATCGAGCTAACATAAACAATTTACTCAATTTATAGTTCCGAGCGACTTCAACAGTATCCTGCAGGAATATACATCGGAAGGTTATCGCGTAATTGCACTAGCGCACAAGTCCCTAAAAAAGCTGTCGTACGCCAAGGTCCAGCGCATAACGCGTGAAATCGCTGAAACGGAGCTGAACTTTCTTGGTTTTGTGATTATGGAGAATCGGCTAAAGCCGGAAACGATGCCTGTAATTGCAGCGCTGAACGACGCGGCCATCAAAGTGGTTATGGTCACAGGTGACAACATGCTTACCGCGTTGTCAGTGGCGCGCGACTGTGACATCGTGAAGCCCGGCGTGCCGGTCATAGCCGTGACCGCTGTCACTCAGCAGAACCAGACCAAACCCAAGGTGTATTATACGAGGAGCGACTCGCAGAGCAGTCAAGGCCACTCATCGCCGACCGCAGCGGGACCTGAGGGTGACTTTAGCGAGGTTACTGATATTAATAGCGTCATTAGCCTCGAGACGATTGAAAGTGGTTTTGGCAATCAAAGAGATTCTGTGATCAATTACTTATCCGACGAGTGAGTCACATATTCATTTATTTAAAATTATTCATCGTGTTTAAGTGCTTAATCGATTTATTTATTTTTATCTATTATGATTTCTGTCCACAGCATTGAACGCAATGGAAAGGGACGAAATGCAAAGAAGAATGATTATGTATTTTCTCTTACTGGTAAGACTTGGGCTTTAATAAAACAGCATTATCCCGAGTTAATTCCAAATCTGGCTACTCGTGGAACGATTTTTGCACGAATGTCCCCTGATCAAAAGCAACAGTTGGTGCAAGAATTGCAAGCCTTGGGTTATTATGTAGGTTAGTACCGTCAACACGTTTATTGTAAGGCTCTAGAATGAGTTTAAGTTTAACAAATTGATTAATAATGATTATTAACATTGACACTCTTTGCAGCGATGGTTGGCGATGGAGCGAACGATTGCGGTGCTCTGAAAGCTGCGCACACGGGTATCTCACTGTCAGATACGGAATCATCAGTTGCCTCGCCGTTCACCAGTCGGGAAACCAACATCTCGTGCGTGTTAACAGTAGTACGCGAGGGTCGGGCAGCTCTCGTCACGTCCTTTGGTATTTTTAAATACATGGCGGCCTATTCACTAACTCAATTCATCTCGGTGATGTTGCTGTACAATATCGAATCGAATCTTACGGACTTTGAGTTTCTCTACATCGATCTCTTCATCATTTCAATCTTTGCCTTCTTCTTCGGCAAGACCAAGGCCTACGAAGGACCCCTCCACAAGATTGCACCGCTCAATAGCTTGATTAGCATTACTCCAGTGTTAAGCCTTCTCTCACAAATAGTTGTCGTCGCCCTGTTTCAGTATCTAAGCCTCTGGCACTTGCGTCAGATGGAGTGGTTCGAGCCGTTTAATGCAACAGCCAACAAAGATGACGTTGGATGCTATGAAAATTATTCCGTGTTTATTGTCAGCTCAATGCAGTATATTATACTTGCTGTAGTATTTTCTAAAGGACGACCTTACAGAAAAGCCATTTGGACGAATTATGGTTTGTTAGGTAAGAAATTTTACTTAAGATAATAATTACAATAATGATGAAGATGATGATGATGATGATGATGATGATGATAAAATTTCACGAAATGAAATACTTATTGATTGTCTCTTTTCTATTAGCTTCTTTCATTCTTCTGAGCGCATTTTCCGCCTACCTGTCTCTTGGACCATTTGAGTTTCTTCAAGATAAATTTGAATTAATTATGCCCAAAGACACTGGTTTTCGGTATATAATGATAGTCTACGGAGTCGTCAACTTTCTTGTAGCCATGTTCATAGAGTACTTTGTAATTGAATACCTCGTTTTTGTGAAGCTAAGAAAAAAGCTTCATAATATAGAAACATCGCCGCAAAAGTATCTCTTATATGAAAGAGACATGACAAATAAGAATGATTGGCCGCCGTTATCACAGGAACCATTACCAGAAGCTGCACCTGATTTGCTAATACGCCAAAATCCAGTAAGTATACTCAATTCCGTTGATTTGCATATTATAACTGTTGTTTATAATTGGTATTGCTTGCCAGGTGACGGAGATAAAAATTGAAAAACGGGTGCCAGAAAACGTATCCTCAGACTACGCAGTCACAGGGACAATGGGCCGTCAACGATCAAGCAGCAGTCGTGGGAGTCCGCCCTCTTTGCCCCCAGATTGTCTGTTACCTTTCAAGAATGTCGACCGTTTCGGTGGTTCGACTCGCGAGGTGCCACTCAATCCAAGATCGCTGTGCGATGATAGAAGAAATACCGTATCTATGCAAACGGTGCTTAATTATTGTGATGAGGGTAATCAAAGTATTGAACAAAAATCGGTTAGTCAAAAAAAAATTTCTCAAATCAGTTATTAAATAAAATGTTTAATTTTAATTTTATAAATGTTTTTTATTTATTTATTTTTTTATTCAACAGAACTCGGCAAGCAATCAGCAGTTTATAAAAAAACAAATGGTTAAACCTCGACTCAGTTCAGAATCAGCACGAGATATCGATAAAGCTGATAAAGTCAAGCGTGTGAAGGAAACTAATCCAATCGCAACTCTTCCTAGACATCCAGCGGCAGTTAACGCAATGAGCAGCGAAGATCGAAATTTCAGAAACGGCTCAACTTCTAGCTTTAGGTCTGCTAATGAGAATTTTGAGAATAAGTCCAACGAGACTCAGAGTGTGCTTGAACTCGATGTATTACCATCTTGAGATTCGGCTATCGATAGAAATCGTAATTGTCTTCTTATCTCCGAAAAAAAAGGTTTCGATTGTAATCACGTTGGTTTTGTTTTATACGGTTTAGTTAATATTTAAGAAAACCGTTTGATACACAGTTCGATTGGCTACTTGACTTGAATTTAATCAAACAGTGCAATAGTTTCGTTTAGAAGTATATTTAATTACGCAACAAAACAATGCATTTGATAATTATCGGGGTTCCAATTAAAATACATAATTTTAAGTCAATTTGGAATTTCTGGTAGCTTATTTTTGAATATGTACATACAGTTCATTGAACGATTAATTATTTTTTAAGATTTTTAATGATTAATTTTGTTGCTTTTAGTTGATTTATTTGTTTTGCATCTAAGAAGATGTCGGAACGGCATTGAATTGTAGCATTAAATTTATTTAAATATATTATATGCTCCTTTTTATATGCAAGGCCGCCATTATACAAGTGTAAACTTTTAATTGTTATATTTTAATATTTTCTTCATACCTTACGACTTTTTGTAGTATTAAAAAATACGTAAAAACTGATTTTTCTGAAAATAGTCGATGTAGCTAATTTGTTATATTAACGTACTTTTGCTTACGTAATAGAATTGTTATTTGAATCTTGAAATTGATTCAGAAATGAGCTTGGTTGAGAATAGCCAAGTAAAATTTTAATTTATAATCAATTTACGATTAACCTGTTTTTAGATTAAAATTAAATTGAAAAGTTAACAGGATATCGATTGTTTAATTTGAAGAAAATTTATAACGAAAAGAATCGCTTTAAAATTTACAATGTAATCATACAACAAATCGGTAATGATAATTTATGAAAAAAAATGGAAAAGATAATGTAGCGAAAAATTTATATGATAAAATTAGGAAACAACAAGCTCCTTTGTATCAAACAAGAATTTGGTATTAAACTGATTATGATTCAATAGCACGCTATGAAACTTGTTGAGCAAATTCTATCGACTACAAGGTTTCGCTGATAGTACAAAAACTTGTCACCCTGACACGCGAAAGCTTGTCGAAGCATTGGAATTTTTGGATTTTGTACTTACTACTGAAAGATGATGATGAACATATCGATTTTTTGGCAACAACCCCCGTTAATACAAGTCTTTGAAAGGTCGTAAGCAAACGACAAGAAAAGTATTATTCTGTGCAGGCGCAATAAAATAAACAAAGAGAAATTCACTTAACAATATCGTCAGCGTAACTTTTAATGTAAGCTCAGAAAATTACCGTTATATGTATTTTATTGTATAAGCATGCAAAAGTGTGGATTACCTCGATACGAAGGGAAGTTGTAGTAGTAAAAAGAAACGCATGATTTGCTGATGTTATAAATTAGTTTGTGCATAGAGACATACGATTGTGTGATAACTTTGTATTGTTATTAAATGAAAATTGGTCATTGAATGCAGGAATTGTATAATATATTAAGTTATAAAAAACAGTAATCTTTGTTTTTCTTTCTTTCATTCCTTTTCCCTTAAATTAATATTTATAATAGCATATAGTATTAATTTTAATTTAAATAATTACATTTTCCTAACTGCATACGGAAAATCGCACTTTGCGCTTGCATTTAGGAAAAATATCGTACGATACTTGTGGAAAAAGTGGTGAGGTTTGTCACCCGAACGAAGCGAGGATGACAACTCACGCGAGTTGAGAATCACTTTTTACGCACGAGTATATTTTTGAATAAATAATTTTTCATGAAAAATATCACATTAGCAACTAGCCCGTACATTTATTTATACTCTGTATAATACTCTGTTACACTGCATAAATCACTGTTACAAAATAACTATCACATTGTTTATTATTTCCTTTAATAGCAATTAATTTAAGAAGAACATTGGGACCAAAAAATAAATTTTTAATTGTTAACAATTCGAGAAATTGATACTTTTCAAACATTTTGACAAATCGAGGGATTCTCCGTCAATTTTTAATCAATTTTCATGAATCAAAGCTTATTATCTTCCTTAAGCAAAATTATTATGAAGTACCGTGGATGATTTCACTAACAGTTTT
>JAPYYQ010002748.1:0-19272 GCA_030522585.1 Anagyrus pseudococci
CTTTGGTGTGACACAAAAATTGGTTTGCAACTATGTTTTTAAAGGGAAGGCTCCGTACTCTATCCGCGGATATCTCCAGCGGGTAGCTTCAGATACATGGCAGACATAGAGAAAGGGAGAAAGCCCGGGAGGAGTCTGGCCTGCTAACTAAATCCAGGAGAAGGCCTTGCTCTCGCTCTCCTACGCAACTGCAATGCGCTCGATTTAACGTTGACAGTACGAAATTACGCCCGCCGCAAAAGCTTTCCGTTATAATTGCTTAAACCGCACAGCCTTTCTCTCTCTTTCTCTCCCTCACTCTGCTGCACTGCACTATTGGATAATCTCTGAAAAAGCTTTTTCTGTTTCTCTTGCTACATTCACTCTTCATCCTTTCCGCCCACTAATTGAGCGCCTTTTTTCATTTAGATAATTTTTTCCCTTCATTTCTCCTCTTTCCTCTCTCTCTCTCCTATCCTCCTTCTCTTGCTCACTAACTCATTCGCTCGCGCTTGCTTTTTTGAAGCAGACCTTAATTATTCCTTTTCACTACAGTAGCAAATGACTTTGTCGCGTGGATCATAAGTAAGACCTCTTGTTTGCCTTAATTTGTCCCGGAGAGAACGGATGAATGATCAGTTTTTTCTCTTTTAATAAGCCGAATGATACAAACGCCGACTATGCTGGCGGACTGAATTAAGTACGCAATCTATTTGTTATTGAAAAAATAAATAGAGTCGCTGGCTCGTCCGTACTTGAAATGCAACAAGCTATTTCCACTTAGTTTATCTTGCCATGTACTTCGTCGTGGTTGTCGGATTAGACCATCTTCTCCGAAGCAATATCTCTCTTCTCTAAATCAGCCAGGACGTTATAACAGGAATTCGTTAAATTATTCCAACTTTTATTTCAAAGCAATTAATTTTCTCACGGCTAATCAACTTTTTCCAACTCGTCTAAATTTGTAAAAAAATTTCTTGCATTTAAATAATTAAGTATATAAAAGTAGGTTGATTTGAATATTATTCCATTCGCTACAATATTATGAAAGTGGCCGAATATAACTGATATACGGCAGAGGTCGAACTTCATTTAGAGGAGTCATCGAAAATAACTAGATTTCTCAACAAGGCTTTATGCGTCTGGTTTTGCTTATTAAATTTACCTGACTCGAAATTTCGAGAGCTCGCGGCTAGGGGAGGATTTCGCGTGTAGCGTGTACATAATACACAACTTCTGGAAGGCTTCGAGTTATCTCATAAATAGCAGCGATTAAATGGCTTATGAACCCTTCTGTGGCACACCGCTCGTGTTGTTATGACTTGTGCAAATGTTGGGAAAAATTATTGCTCTGCTTCTAAATAACTGAAATTATTTTTAATGTCTTGGAATTAAACAAAAATGAAGAAATATTTATTTTTAAGATGATGTATTTTGAGATCTTTTAATAACTTATAGATTTTCTTAAATTAAGTCAACTCAGTAAAGCTAAGAATTTACTTTTGCTTATTGGAAAATTTCAGTATTGATATTAATTCCGCTGGAATATTTAGTGTCATTGCGCAATTGAAGCTTTTCAAAAGTGAGGATAAAACTTTAAAAGCTCAAAAGTTATTAAACTTAATTCATCATTATCTACATTAGATATATTTATTGATTCTTATGTCAATGAATTTTCCATTGTTCCAAAAACAATTACAAGTCTGCATGAATAATGACAGCTAATAGCTATATTTATTAAGTGGAAAAACGTATTATTCTCAACGATTAGTAGGATTTTCTGTTTGTCGGATCAAGCTAGAGGAAGACGGGGAGGGGGAGGCGGTGGATATCGGGAAGAGCGAGTTTAAATTTAGCCGGAGGTCTAAAAGTGCTCTTTCTCTCACGGGGTCATTATGGAATCGAGCAATCGAGTTTAATCCTTCCATTATTTTTTCCCTCCTCCAGCTCCTCGTCGTCCTCTTTCAGTCGATATCGGGCATTAACGACGGCGGAAATAACTAGGAGACAATCGAGAGCGTCCGAAGAATTGACAAGGACACGTAAAGACAGAATAGGATCCGCAGGTCCGAAGTAAAGAAATGGAGAGAGAGAGAGAGAGAGAGAGGGAGAGAGACAATACAGTCGGCAGCAGACGCAGCAAATTGCCCGTTAATAATCCGTTCGGGTCGGTGAATCTCGCTCTTGGGTAACGACTAAGACCTGGATGAAATATTCTCCCTGATCCGGTGTAATTGTGACGATGCTCTCTCGGCTGGGCCCAGGAAATTCTACGCCTGTCCTCTCCACTCTTCTCTTTCTCTCGATCTTCTTTCTTATCCTCTTTTCTCTTTCTTTATCTCCACCGTCCTTGCTCTCGACTCTACTACGCTCTCTTCATCTTTCTTTTTGTTTTTTTTTTTGCTCATTGCGATATAGCGACTACTTGAAAATGAAAATGTTGCCGTTCATCAGAATTCCACGGCTCATTCGCTTACTTGGCAAAAGACACTGCTGCGCCGACTACGGTTTATCCCGCGCGGAATGTCATTCTTTCTATATCGTTAAACATTAATGTTGGTTGAAACGCGAGTTACGTCTGTAAATGCCAGTAAAGCACTTTTTTTCAAACTTGCTGTTCTATTGAGAGCGAAAAAAACATTCAGAGTTAAATTATCAATTAAACGTAGCTTTATATAAGGAAATTGAAAAGGCTTTTTTATTTTTTTAATACCCAACAATAATTCGCATTTAAACTTCTTTGTTTCAATTCACTTTTGCTAATGCCTTTCAACTGCAAACGTAACGCTTGACGTGCAGCAAAATATCTTTACTGACTTTCATTCCACTTACTACTTTGTACTTGTAACAAGATCCGAATTGCACGGTAGCATGCATGTGAAGCTACCTGCACGAAGCTAAAATAATGCAAATGAAGTAAAGATGAAATGACTTAGCAAAGTGCTTGCGTAAGTTCTTCTTTCATGATGGCATGTTAAAGGGAATTTGATACATGTGATAATCACCCGAGGCGATGCGCCGCCGAACCGGAAGAGGCAAACTTGGAAATACTGAATAAGCGGAAATAACTTTGGTCATTAAAAATGTTGCGCTTTTTGCAGCGGCGGCGGCAACGCAGCTGGAAAAATGCCTGCAATTACCCGGACACGGCGTCGCTTCATTTGATGGGTTCAATTAAAAAATTACGTGCAACGGGACAAAAATCATAATTAACAATTTGTCCCATTCAATTATACAAAATCAATGACTCATCAAACTCGCACATTTAATTCCAATTCAAAAGTCTTTAATGAGTATTTGATACAAGTAACGAGTTGACAGTAACCGCTGTGTGGTTCGATCGAAGTCCATTAGGCCGAATAGTATCGAAAGTAACTAACGAACATCAATTATCATGGTCGGAGCGGCGTGGCTTTGGCCGTTTCAACATTGCAGCTTGATCAAATTGCGGCTAGAAATGGCATTTAAATTTTGAATATGCTGCGCCCGCGACGCCTGATGGCTCTGTATTAAAAGACTCCCAATGACAATTACTCTCTGCTGACTTGTCCAGCTGGGAATCCCAATCCACTTTGCCACCGAAATTTTGACTCGGCGAAAATTGTGTAATCCCTCTATTGGCCGCCGCAAATCATCGTGTCACATGACGGTATGTTAGCTTTAAAAAATAAAAAAAAAAAGAAGCCAAGAAATAACTGCTAGTGGGGAGAGCAGTAGATCCCGGTAAATGACTTTTCTTTAAGAAGTCCCCAAGGCACTCGTCTCTCTGATGAAGTAGAGTACTGCCGTTATGGTCAGACGCTCTCGTGGGGGTTAAGGCTTACAAAATTTATTGCAAGCGCAAAAGAGTACTACAGCCACTGACATTGCCGACTATTTTACTCTTACGTCTTTCGTCAAATTATTTCATAATAATAACTTTTTAATTTATTTTCCACATTAGTGACCCGTTTTTTTGTTCGCAATTCGTTTCAAAATTTGTTTTTCGACCCCAATCTTGTGAAATAAAAATTATGTTATTTTAAAAAATGTAAAATTATTTTTTCTCGTCGTTAAAAAATAAAAAAAAAAGAAACGATCTCTCTAGTATTTATGCCTTCACCTGGTTTTTCCCTCTCTCCTTCTCGAGGGAAATATTTCTACAAAAGCAAGCTCGGAAATAAATGTTTATTCGGGTAATATAAAGCAGCAACTTCAATTTTCTTCTTGTTTAAACCGCGTTTGATATATTTCTCGACTTTCATTTCAAAATGTGTGTGTATATTCGAGAGTGCGCGTTCCGCTTTCCAGCTTCCCAGCTAAGCGGGCGACAGGTCCACCTCCCCTCCTCCCCTTCCTTTGCAGCTCTCTCTGTGTAGCTCTTCGAAAGAACTTCTCCTTAGGCATTCATGCGCAGTTAGGATTCATAAGCTTTTTTGTCGACTGTCTGTACAATATAAAGACCGCGTCATGTAAGAGGAATTGAGTCAAAGAAAAAGTAGAAAACCACGGCTGCTGAAATGCAAGCACTGCCGACAAGTCATTTTCCGAGCTGCAACTCCTCTTTTCTTTCACTGCATTAGCCTAAATTTATTCAAAATATAACTTCAAATATTTGAATTTTCTCTTCATCTTTATGTTAAATTTCACGAAAGAAAAAGGAACGCTTTAATTGAAGGAAAAATAATATTGACAATTGTCGAGACCGAAATGACAAAGTAACGTTGGAGTTAATCGATTTTGTAAAATCCTCATGTAAATATAAGCTTACATCAAAGCGAGGTGAGCAATGGGCGAAGTAGTTATAGTAATAGTAGAAGCAGTAGAAGTGGGTAAGGGGAGAGTGGGGTTGGCAGGAACGAGAATTCCCGCTGTAAATTCAAAGCCTCGGCAGCAGTGTGCCGGCAGTAGCAAAGCGACTTAATCCCAGTGGCGCAGCGTCCTCGAGGATAGCCCCGAGCCGATAACCTTGCGGCCCGCAGCCGAAGCGCTTCCCAAAGCCATTAACGCGCGAAATGCAGCGGCTAGTGTCATTCCGCGTAATCCGCGCGAGAGCCGAGCCTCGTCGCTCCGCTGCTAATTCCAGGCCCATAACTCGTGGCCTTGCGCCTAACGTATGCTCCAGACACGGCTAAGGCGTCGGGCGCGTAATAAACGGAGCCGTCTCCAACAGAGGAGGGCACCAGCTGCGCTACACCTATTTCCCCCGCATGACTCCAACAACCTGTATAGCTATTACTTTAAAAGACTAGTCAATCTTACCGCGGCATCGCCGAGTTTGCTTATGCCCATCTTTCCTTCCACTCCTCCCCCACAAACAACCATCCACTTATTGGACTTGGCATGGAAGAGATATTTCCAGCGACTTATTCAAGTTGTTCACGTGGTAGACGTGGTTTTTGAAGACAGCCACGTGATAGGTGTACGCCCCCCACACAGACTGGCGTGCAGTCGTCGGAGTTACATAGCTTATCTCGTAGCGGCTAAGAAAACGATATCCCCTTTTTTGTAACAAGAGCGGGCCCCCGCCATGCTTCTCTGACGAGGCGGACGACTCAATGTGTATAACGTACCGTCATAAATAACCGAGGCCACATAAAAGATTTCAATCTTTTCTGTTGCATCCGTCTTTTTATCATCGCATAAAAGCCAGGCAGTATATTGGTCGATGCTCGCGACGAGATGCTTTCTGCAACCTGAGTTTCACACAAAAAAAAAAGAAAACTCCCGATGGTTTTGCCCTTTATATCCGCTGTTCCTCGCGAGCTACAGTCCCCACACACACACACGACGCTGCTGCTGCGGGGAAAAAGCCATCATTCTAATGACAATAAATTTTCTTGTTGTACCAAACCATTTCAGATAGTCTATTTGTTGAAGTATCTCCACAAAAAAGGGAAACGTTCTTCTTTTTTGTTATCGTAGCTATATATTTCATATTGCGAGTCACAAAAGTCGGCAAGACAAGTCGTTTCGAGCGATCACTTTTCTTAATGAAATTTGAAAACGTGAAAATATAAGAAAATACGAAACACTAGACATTCCGGACAAAGCTGGAAAGGTCAAAGAAAATAAAAGAAAAAAAAAGAAAGAAAATGAAGAGATAGGTAGGCGTAACAGAATGAAAAAGTAGCAACAGCGCAGAGAGCAACTTGTGTGTTTGTCTGTGTTTGTGCAGAGCAAGCCAGACAATAGCGAAACAAAGGATAAGCGTACCAATTATCAGAGTAAACGGCTTGCGTATCGTTCGCCGCTCGATCGGGATGGCTGAAAAGAAATCCGATGACGATTCGATAGATAGAGAGAGAGCGAGCGAGAGATAGAAAGAGAGAGGCCAAGGGAGCACAGAGAGAAAGGTGTGTGTATATATAGCTTTGCGACATCCATCCGGGAAAGGAGGAAAAACCATTAATCGAATAAGAGTGTATCCGCCACGAGAGCGCTGCAAACGAAATAACGTTACGCTCTCGCCGTGCCTCTTAAGCCACCCCCTCCCTCGCCTTTCATTCTCTTTCCCTCTTCTTTTTTTCTTTCCACTTCAATCACCACTTTTTACCTTTCCCTATTGTTTATTCGTTTGTTTATATCACTTTGTCTAGCGTTCTCCTTTGTTCCTTCTTCAAATAAACCTATTAGCAGAAAAACATCCCCTATCCGCGCAGTTCGTCTCCCGAAAATCTCTCAAAAATGTCCCAGGCACTTTATCAATTTAGTATGCGCTCGAAGCTTTTCTCATTCGATCGATACGCGCACGGCTTGTAATCTGAAAGCAAAGTATCTTATGGCAGCAATTCGATAAATATTGTAATAAAGCCGAGGACCGCGAAACAAGCTTTTTCGGCGGCGTCTGTGAATCTTGGATCACGGCCACGGCATTTTAATAAGTAAACGAATCCCGTATCCCTTTGCGCTAAAATATCCATACATATAGAGTTATCTGTATCGTAAATTACAGGAGATGGGTATAGAGGGCGAGAGTGAGAGGCTTAGGGCAGGGAGGCTGAGGAGGAGGAAGAGGCGACAAGTTGCGAGGGTAGACGAGAGAGAGAGAGAGAGAGAGAGAGAGAGAGAGAGAGAGAGAGAGAGAGTAGTCGTTGAGGGTGCCTGTGGATTTAACCGGGCGCCGTCTACAACGGTTGTTGTAGCCGGCGTCAACGTCGTTGTCGTCGTCGTCGGGAGCGTCGTCGTCGCCACTGGTCCGGAGCATTCCTCCGGTATTATCCAACGCCAAGAAGAGAGGAAGCCATCTTTTACGTGCGCAGAATACCAATGACGATGCTCTGAATGGATAAAAGTGTATTGAGGGAGAAAGAGGGTGGACGAGGAGGAGCGAGAGGGAAAAGGGGGAAACTGGTATACCCGCGACTATAGGAGGGGACAGCTGGGGAACGGGGTAGGGGATGCATGTTCCCGTATACCGTCTATGGGATTATGCGCGCCGTTTCTTTCTCGTTCGATTTGCTGTTACGAGAAATGATCGGGCGGCGTTGCCGTTCGGGCTCGGGGAATTGAGAAAGGATTAGCGCGATAAGAGGCGTCAAAGTTGAGCAAATAAACACAAGCTCGACTGCACTCGGCCAGTTTAGCCCGGGAGCGGCTCTATTTATATCTCTTTTATCTGACACTTTTTTACCCTTATCTTTGGCACATATCGATTTTATGGCATAGCCGGCCTGGGGATTGAGGGTTAACTTGTCTGTTCCGAAGGTATCAGCTGATAAAAAAGTTTAAAGCACATAAATTTATGGATTTCTTCGTTTATTTGCGAATTGAAAATAAATCGTTAAATAACTCGTTTTTGGCTCAAATAAATTTGCAACCTATCATTTTTAACATTCCTTTTTTTTTAAAAAAAAAAAAGAAAAAAGAAAAACTGGTTAGTGGTATAAACATCATAATGGATTACAATAACAAACATCTCTCGAAAGTGCAGAAAATTACCAGCTGTATTATTTATGACTCGCGCAATCGAATAACAGAACTGTAGCACGAGCAAATATAATAAGACTGGTAAACGTACAAGTTTCAACAACTGTTTGAAAACTTTCTAGTTGCAAGATCCATCTCGTTCGTTTTTCCTCTTTTTCTTCTTATCCGCGCGTTCGCTCGCATCAATCATTTTAACAGAAGCCAATCAAAAAGCTTCGAATTTTTGAGTTATTAAAACATTCAAAATTCCGAGTGAAGCTACTTATATATCTTAGAACAAATATAACTGATAAAATTTTGAAAACCAGGAAAATTTAGAGTTAACGTATAACTTTGGCCCTTGCAATATTACCATTAGGAAAGTTGTTCTTGTAAAATGAGGCGGTTCGGGGGCAGGGGCGGGAGAGGGGCAGGGGAGGGTGGTCTACGTAAAGCTTTGCTTTGGGATAGAATTACAGTTGCGCGGATAAGGTAACTCAAAAGTAACTAGAAGTCACCACTAAAAGCTTCAAACCCGAAAGTTCCTTGCAATACCCGATCTCTCTCTCTCTCTCTCCTCTGCAGCCTAAGTACAAAGTAACAGTTTGTACAAAGTCGGTTTACAGTTGACAAACTGGCGCAACGAATGTCATAATAATTCCACTCTGGCCAATAACTTTCTCTCTCATTTTTCGTAACAATGTACCCTACGTGCGGCTTACAGACAAATAGAACAAATATCAACAAGTCAAAGAAGCAATCAAAATCGTCCCGAAAGGGTAAGTTAGTAATTTACCGCATGGCTGCCAGCGCCGATAGCCCGTCAATCGTTTTGGCGTTACGTAAGCCTTGTATATAGAGGCGTAAGAGATGAACGGTCTTGTAGAAACGCTGCAAGGGCTGACACGTAGAGCTTACAGAGGGTATCTCCGCAGGAACAATACGCCGGCGCTCTGGAAGCGTAATATCGCATTGGGAAGCGGAGCAAGCCACTGGCCCCAGTAATTTTGCTTCTCCATCGGGCGATATTCCGCTGCTTCCGCAGAGAGAGAGAGAGAGAGAGAGAGAGAGAGAGAGAGAGAGAGAGAGACAGACAGACAGAGCCCTGGACCTTTGCAGAGTCAAACTGGCACACAATACTCTCTCTCCCTCTCTTTTGGCCCAAGTTAAGCGATGTGGTGTGCGATATTGCAGAAAAGCTTGGCGCGCTGTCAAAATATTGAGATGCAGGCCCGTCGAATTACGTCGGAGCGGAAGGTCCGCGGCTCGGATGGCTGTCTAGTAGTAGTAGTAGTAGCAGCAGCAGCAGCAGCAGGGCCGATCGACAGACAAGCACTGCAGCGTCAGCGTCGCGAATCGCTAGATGAAATTTATCGGGAATTCGAGGAGAGCCTCGACCGGTTAAGAGCAAGTGGGTTCGATGGAGGGGGCAGAGGGGGGAGGGTTAGCAGTAGCAGAGTAGCGTCGGCCGGAAAGAGCCACCACCTGGGGGGCTTGTTCGGCTAGATTTCCCTGCGGACTCTAATCACGCATCGGCCAGGTATTAGCTGCGGACCAGCGAGAGTAGCCAGCAGCAGCAGTAGCAGCTCCGCGGTGCGGCGCGTGTGGCCGCCGCCGCCGCCGATCGGCCGGTAGCGATATGTCTAGCCGCGTGTTCGACACGGACGCGTCCGTGTAGCTGGGGTTAGCCCCCTTCCTCCCTTCGCCCGACCCTTGCAGTCCCAGAGAGCTGAATCACCCCGGGCAGCTCGCGGGAGAGCGGCCTGTCTGCCGATATCGCGGACTTTCTCGCGCGCTCGGAGAGGCGTGTGCCCTCGCCCGTTCCTTTGCCTCTTTCCACCCTTACCCCCCCTCCACCGCCCAGCCCTCATTGCCCAACCTCCTTCCCGTATCTCCCTCTGCGAAACTCCCAGGCCGACGGTTATTCCTTTGAGCAAAGAGCTGGGGGGGATTTCTCTGGGCAGCTTGGATATTACGGCTTCCAAGATTGCGAACACCAATTCACCTCGAGCAGCAGCAGTAGCGCCCGGGCCCTCTGATTAACCCAGAGCGGTCTCTTTACGATACGCACAACAGCTCCGGCGAGCGGGGCTCGTTTACCTTATCATCCATCGATCGCTTTTCATATTTCCGACAATTGTCAACGGTATAATGTTTGCCATTCGAGTCCAGCCGGACCCCCCCTCCCTTCCTCTATTATGGAAAGTTAATTAATTGCGCGCTAGTTTCCGTAACGGTTAATATTACATTTTCCAACATCAACATCGGAGTCATTGTGAATATTGAAATGTGAATGTTTATTAAGCGTGTAGGCGGCAAACGAAGCAACTTTGTCAATATTGCCCTTCCTGTCATTATTGCAATGATAAAACACAACTTTTTGCATGGATACTCGAAATAAATATAACTGCAGTACTGTTATGGTTGCCTAGCCACGTTCGTTCTTTTATGCCGAATTTACGATTTTACTATTTCCATAGATTAAACAGATGTATCGTTCGAAGACCGTTGAACAAAAATGAAAAAAAAAAGTAGACGGGTGGGCATAAAAGAGAGATAGATAGAGAAAAAGGAACGAACGAAAATAAATAGGCGAACTTTATACGTGTGTGCCCTCGGGCACACGACAGTGTCGATGTCGCTTTTGATATGGAAGCAGCAGCGCCATTGGGCGCTTTCGCAGAAAAGCGATGCATAATTCGCGCCAGCGACTGGGGCGTTTCACGCGCCACGTGTCACTTTCTCTCTCGCTCTCACCCCTCCCATCTTTCTCTTTCTCTAGCGAATATAATCCAGAGTCCAATTAACGATAATCACGACGCGAATGCCTAATGGTAGAGCTCCGGGGGTAGTAGAGCGCGGGCCTAGGGGGAGGGGGGCTAACGGGCTACGAACCGAATGCACGTTCCGAGCGCGCGTCAATTTTTGCAGACGCCTTTTCCTCCTTCCGCCTCGATTGCCTCACCTCTCTCTTTTCCACTCAGTATTGCAATTCGTCGTGCGAATTAAATTAATTCTCATTTATTGAATCAATGACACTTTGCATTCCGACGCTTCGTTGGCTCTTGCTTTTCGCGATATGCTGCGCTGCTGTTTAGTCGTGTGCACGGATTATTCTCGTCGTGTACCTTTGTCACTGATGGCAGAGAAAGAGAGGGAGAGAGAAGTAGCCTTCACTAACCTGCTGTGCTTTATTTTCATTTGCCACTTCATTAGCATATAACAAAGATCAAGTGGCCCCCTTATTTCCTATAAAGCAACATAAATCTACGCTTTCCCCCTTCAGCGTTCAAAATTCGCTCGTGATCCTTAAAAATTACACTTTTATTTTCTAGTTTTAGTAAAAAAAATAACTTTATTTTCGATGCTCCAATCGATATTGTTGATATTGAAAAATACTTTGAAAAATCGAACGCGCCGCTTCAGCGGGTTTTCTCAGCTGCGCTTCAGTCAACATAACGAGTTTCTATTCGTCAATATACTATGAACGACGTAAGCTGATAAGCAGAGGAGTTTTACCGCTAATATCCATATACAATCGCGCAGTTGCACACCCAAACTGTCTATCATTTCGTTTTTCGAGCAGCGCTGTCTGTTACGTGCGCATTCGCACGGGATTCACGCGTACAGCTTCGATCATATTATATATTGCGTAAAACGTAACAATCCCTTCTGGCGTAAAGTCGAGAAAAATCTTTTAAACCTATGCATATAAAAATAGGCGAGAGAGGAGATACAATTTTTCATCCCGAGATATATTTAAATGTAAAAAGGTTTCGCGAAGAGAAAAATTATCATAAATATTGTCGAATAGAAAAAAAAAGAAAAAGACAAAAATCGACAATTTAAACATTTTTTTTTAAAAACTAGAAATGTAGAAAAATGATTGTAATCAGAAAGGGCATCGATGCGTCTGAAGTGCCTGGCGTACATCTGGTTAGCAGTCTCAAAGGTGAATCCGTTGAAAAATGGTGAAAGCTAGGGAGCGAGAGAGGAGCGAGGAGATCCCAGCGTTGGCAAGATAACGAATGGCGGCCATTTGTAGACATGACTATTACAAGCACGCCCAGCAAGGAAACTCGCGAGGAGCATCACCCTCGTCGGGGATCCATTTTCGCATGATTTAACCCCTTTACTCGAATGATCGTCATGATGATGATGATAATGACAACGAGACCAGCTTGATGACAATGATGATGATGATGACGATGGTGATAATAATACCGATGTCTCAAGGCTCTACAGCACGAGCAGCAAGCTCGTAATCAAAGTGCATCACAATTTGTCTTTTCGATCATCGCATTAGCCACGCTCCGCTGGTATACGCGTAGCTACATTTGCAGGCCCAGAAAATTTTCGCATTTCACGGCTCGACGGCTCATTGCCAGTAATTTAATGAGCTTGCTCCGAGATGACGGATGAGCCTGGATGCTTTATAAATATCTTCTTTGTCGTATCTTTAGCACCTCTCCTCTTCTCGGAATATTCTCCTTTATTCTTTCAAAATTAGAGCGCGCGTGCGCTTTCCGGGAAAGCAAAATCTAAGCGTAATTACATAGTTTTCACATTTTCTTTTTTTTCTTTCTATTAATTTTATTTACTAATCCTACTACAAACATCGCTCGTTATATATCCTTTTAATTTGAAGCAGCTCGTTCAATTAGAAATCTTGCCTTGCTCTCGTCGCGGCTTAAATAATCAAAATAGATAATCTAAAACTGAAAGTAATAAAATCGACCAACAATCCACAAAGATATAGCTTGGTGGGGAAGGGGGCAGTTTAACAAGTTCAGATAGCCTCTGAATGCACCGCTGCACTCGAGAGATGAGAGCAAAAGAGAGAAGTCAGGCTCGCAAAGTTCCAATCCAGCGAGTCGCTACAATAGCAGGGGCCAGTAGAGCTCGAGCTCTCCTCCCGAGCGAACCCGCGAATAATAAGTCTAGCTCGGTAATTTTAAAGTTCTCGCTCCCATCGTCTCCCATTCGGCCAGCGCATGCGTTAAAGTCCCTCTCTAGATCCCCGGCTAGTAGGAGGGGAAAAGGGAAGAATCCAACCCTGCACACAATCTCGCCTATACAGCCCAGCCTCGAATCTACGAGGCATTCCTTTTGCAAAGAGCGTCCGAGCCGAGGCTGAAACGAGGCTAGCCTACGGCTAGACTAGTCTAAAAGCTCCCAAGGCGCGTAAAAGTTTTCGCGACTCGTAACTATCCCTTCTCTTCGTACCCCAGGCCTCCGTCGACTGCGCTCCCCCACCCACGCCCTACTCGTTGCCAAATCGAAGAAATCGAGGAGAGCCGCTTGATCAACCTGCTGCTCGCTCTATTCTCTTTTCCCCGACCCACCTTCTACTGACTTGTTAAAGTCCCAGAGTCTTTAAATAAACGAGGGTCCTTCTCTTCTTTTTTGTTCTAGGCTGCTGCTTCGTTACGTTTTACACGAGAAAGGCTGCACTGGACGCTCAAAATGCTCTCCACAACATCAAGACTTTTCACGGGGTAAGTTGGCATCGACTTTTTCTTTTTATTTTTCCACGTTAATCAAGTCGTTTCGTAACGATGACGCTTCTTGGTTTATTTTCAATCAGAACGAACGAAGCAATTTTTATGCTTTCAAACGCACGGATTTACACTAGTTCGCTCGGGATTTGATTAAAATACGCGATGTAATTAATGGCGGATCAAACGAGTAAGTTCGATTAAACAATGTGGGAAACATCGGATAAAATTGAAAAGCCGTCAAATGAAGCGAACTCGATAAGCTACCCCATTAACAGGGCTCTACATTTAGCGATAAAAAGGTAGAAAGGAAGGGCGGTGGGGGGAGGGGGAGAAGAATAAGTGTAGGAGGTCGGTAGTCAAATCAAGAAGCTCGAAGCAGTAGAAGTAGGCCTCCATTGAGCCTCTATCGAGGTGTTCGAGGACGTTGGTCTTGATCGGTGCAGGAGGGAGGGGGGAGTTTTCGCAAAAGTTGAAATCGCCCGAGGCAGATTCTGGTCAAAGAGTCGGGGGGTGTTAGTCAAAGGCTTCGGGCTCGTTTAACGCGGCATTATCGGCTCGATTAACGGCTGCAGCAATTACCAGATGCTTTCGCGTCTTTAGTATTCGTGGGGGCCGATCGTTTGCTGCGCTGCGCAACGTCTATCGCGCGCGCTTCTCCCGTACGTTGAAGCCGTCGATAATTACGCCGGCAAATCTACCCATCCTCTCTCTCTCACGATGCAATTACGCTTGGCGTTGTTGTTAGGGAGCTAAGCGCCGATTGCGGTAAGCTTGGAACCCCCTCCCCCATTCCTCGCCCACACCTTTCAATAAGCATCACGCACGACCGATTACATTGATACTCTAATTTATTTGTTCCTTGACTACGTGTGCTGCTTTTCTCTCCCGTTTCTTCCGATCAGCTTTTTTTTGTTATTTCTTTCTTTACTTTTTTTTTGCATTTATTTTTGCTTCATTACATTGTTGTTATTTGGAAAATATTTTATGTGCAAAACGTGCTTTGAATAGTAAAGTCAAATAATGTATTTTCCATTATAAATGTAAATACTTATAAGTCTTGTATATCAATGATAAACTTAATATTCAATGCGGGTAGCATGAAAAGCAATAATAATTCGAATTGGATAGAAGATTATTAAAATAAAATTTCAAAATAGTCATCATTTTGTTTATTTAAAAAATAGTCTTAATCGTAAATATAAAAGTCGGTGTGAAACGATGTTTGCTTAATAATGATTTATTAGTTCGTTCCTTCTTAAATCTCAAGTAAAAAAAGCTGATGTAAAAGTATAGCGGGGTACGCGTAGCCGCGCGATGCTAGTCTAACTTTTAAACTGGTATATCTGTTGAGCTTTAAATTGTGCTTCTTGCGCTCTTGTAAGTTTGAGCTGTGGCCGCGCGACGCCGCCACCGCGCGCTCTCTGGCTTATTTATCGTCAGCTGAATGACTTCCCACAGCCGTCCCCACTTCGCTTTTTCTCCCTTCCTCTTTCCCATACTGTTCCTCCCACTCGCTCGCTCTCTTTCTCTCTCTCGCTCTCTATTTCTACCTCTGATATACTCCAACTCTCGTTTGTTTTCCTCTTTCCTTCTACCTTTTAGTTGCGCGATTGAATGGCATTTGCAGTACAAACTATTGTTCCGATTTGTTAGAAAGAAAAAGTAATAAAAAAGAATAAAAGAGCTAACTCATTCAATCTCTGGCATTTTGTTTGATAAATTGGAGGAAAATTGAAAATTACAAAAAAAAAAATCAGGGCGAAATATTATTTTTTCATTTTTGTTTCTATACGCTTTTTGAAACTCATGTAGAGAAGTTGGGGGAGTATATAGGAAAAATGTAGATGAGAAAACGGCAGTGAGTACAGAGAGTGTAAAAATAAGGCAAGTCGAGGGAAAAGAGGTAAAAAAAGAACTGAAGTAAGATGGTTTGCAAAAAAAAAGGGCAAATCGGGGGAGGAGGATGAGGGAGTAAGAGAGCGGAGAGAGGGGGTAGCAGGTAAAAGCGGGGGCTCGGAGTTAAAAGATGGAGAGGCAAGATCCATGCATTTGAAGGAGTTTAGCTTTCTTCGTATCGGATTTCGTTTCCGCGAGTAGCCTGTTCCAGCTCGTGTGCTCGTTCTTGCGGAGAAAGAGCGAAGGAAAGGGTGTGTTAGAGGAGACGAGGGAGGGTGGTTCGAGTGGAGAGGTTCGGTAAGAGGGAGAGGGAGGGAGGAAAATGCAAGCCATGCCGTAACGCGTGCTCTGTCCCCCGCGCGCGCGCGACAGCTTTTACGACAGGAAATTTATCCTCTACTCGGCCATTCGCTATTCGATTTTTGCGAATTTCATAAATCACATGCGTTTTTATTTTTCATCTCTACCTCTGCCCACTATTCTCTTGTCTTCGGGACGCGACTCCAACTCCCCTGGACCCTTTAATGCTAAACTTTGCGTATTAGATTTTTTTTACAATATTCTTAGGTATAACGTACATATTTATATGCACGAATTGCATCAATACTGAGAAGCATTTGGTGAGAGCTGTACATAGCATTACTCGCTCACATTTCATGTTTTTTTTTTTTTTTTTTTTTTTTTTTTTTTTTTTTTTTTTTTTTTTTTTTTTTTTTTTTTTTTTTGTATTTTTTTTTTCTAACGACGATTTTAAAAAAAGTTTATCGTATTAAAATACGTTATTGTCATTTTTTTTCATAAAATAAGCCACAAACATTTTCAAAATAAATCCTACAGATAATCTTTCGTTACAGCAACGAAATTATTATATCGTAAAATTCGGGCTTTGGCAAATATTGTGCGCAATAATCAAAAAGATTTATTGTATATTTAACCGGGGCGTAAAGAAATGCCAAATAAAAATAAACATTTTCAAATAAAACCGAATGAAAAGCATAATGAAAGAGCTTATCGGTAAGCCAGATTCCAGATTCGATTCGCGTTCGATTGGCCGTATTACTGTGCGGCCGATAGGCATGCATTCAATGGTCTAACCATCGCGATAGTACGGTTGTCCAACCGGAATCTCATTAGATCGTCCATATAATTATTAACAGTATTATACCAAAACTATCGACATATTCAAATCACCGTGGTATTTCTAATATTCGATCTATCGAGCTTATAAAAAAACTGTTATTGCCCCTGCTGCAGCAGCAACGACTTCTGGCGTCACTGCAAGAGCCAGCCGAGAGATAGTAGTTCCAAGAGGCAGAAACTGCCTCGTTAATTTTATTCGCGCTTGCCTTTTCCTCCTTCTCTTTCTCTCTCTTTCTTTCTCTCTTGGGCTGCCGCCGATAAAAAGAAGAAAGAGGAAAAGTCAGGAAAGAGAGATAGAAAAAGTAAAGATTACCTCTCGTGCAGTTGAGCCAGGCTTCGAGCGCGCGACCTACATATCGTTCTACGGAGAGCAGGAGGAGAATAGAGAAAAAGAGAGAGAGAGAGAGGGAGAAAAAAAAGAGAGAACCCTTCTCTCCGGCGCATTACAATGAGCGACGCTTAAAATACTGTAGCCTCCCGATATAGCTGAGCCGGCGTCGTCGGCACCGCGCGCACCGTACCAGCCGCTTAGCTGTCGACTTGTTCATTACGCTGCGCAAGCGAGAAATCGCCGTAAGGGGAGCAGCCTGAACCCTCGTCTACACCAGCCCTCCCCTCCGCCCCTCTCTTTTTCGATGAAACCTCCGCCGCCGCCCCCGCTCTCGTCGTCGTTCAATTCGTTTTTCTAATGACCCAGCCCGTAAGAGTTTATGTGCATAATTTTTGTACGAAACTGCTTGGTGAGCTTTTTATTCGACCCCCCCCCCCTCTCTCTCTCTCCTCCGCCCTCTTACTCTTCCTCTTTTTCGTTCAACGTTTTTAATTGTACCCACAAAACCGACTGAAAATAATCTTGAATTAGCCTGGTCAAATGGAACTATTTATAAAATCGGTTAAACTTGCAAGGGCACGATTTCATCTGAATCTATATCGATTTAGCCCCGCGAAACTGAAATAAACATTTTCGTATTTCCAACGACGGCCAAAACTGGAGTAATAAACGAGGAATAGCAAAAATTATACGAATTGCAGGAGTACCGGTTGATGAATCCAGAGCCGCGATCATTAATAAACAGTTGTTTTTTTTTACCAGCGTAGACGAGGAAAACTGTACGTGCATCGCTATATTACAATCCATATACATGTGATATGCAGTACATACCCTAAAACGCTTGACGCGTTGAGGTCAAGCGAAGCGCACAGACTGCTAAGACCGCGGAACCGAAAATAAATCATTCGAAGAAGCCGAGCGCGAAGCAAAACGACCGACGAAGAGAAAAAGGCAGGAAAGCGTCAAGCTAGCGAGCCGTGGAGGGGGGCACAGCGAATAGGAGAAGTAGAAGGCGGGAGGGGGAAGGGGAGAGTAAGATGCGGTGTAGCATCGGTTGACGCGTACAGCGCCGTGGCCCACATTGCGTTTTAAATAACGCTTGAGCTTCCATCCCCCCCCCCCTCCTCTTTCTATACACAACTACATTCCCATCCCTCTAGGCGATCGAACCTCTTGAACTTCATCTTACGCGCAGCTCAAACATTACTCCGTTTCACAAGCGGGCAAACACGTTTTTCCATCCATCTCCCTCCCCCCCGATCTTTTGACTTCTTTTTCGCGTCTCTTCTCGACCTTTTTCCCTCCCTCCCGAGTGCTCGAATTTTTATTTTCTTCTCTCCCCCCGTCACTCATTAACGAGCGGCTCTTTTGCTCTTTGGCGACGCAAAAAACGAAGGACGTCATTAACAGACGAAGATAATAGACGACAGGGGCGCACAAACGCTCCTCGAGTGCAAGCTTCGGAACGAACCTCCAGCAATTTGTATTAACGATGACTGCACTTTTTCGAACGACCCAGTCTCCCCGTCGTCGTCGTCGTCGTCGTTGCCGTCGCCACATCAACGCCCTGTCCGGCGGCTCTCTTTTTCCCTTTTATCTTTTACCTCTTTTCGTTAAGAGATTACGATGAAAAAAAACATCCAAAGATTTCTTTTTTTTTTTCAAGGATTTATTTAACATCATAAGGACTGTCCTTTGTTATTTTAAACGTTATCGATTATAACAGAGAGACTTTGCTTTTCTTTCCAAGTGGCAACGAGAAACAAAAAGTTATCGTGAAAAATATTCATTGGGACTGACAAAAAAAAATTCAGCGTACTCCAGGTTGACGTGTAGGTTGATTTATCAAGCGAAAAGGTCCAAAGATATTGCATTTAATGGATGTAATTTATTCAGTGAGACAACTTGAAAATATAGCTCGCGCACCTGCTACTGACATTTGGGCCGACTAGTCGTTGACTCGATCGTAGAATTAAACATTTTATTAAAGCTACTGTAAACGTAGGAAAGACTAGAGAAAACAATGAAAAAAAGTGCTCTCTGATGCTTTTGGTGTTTGTTTTTGGTAGAAATAATGTCATCTTGAAAGTTTAACGTCTGTTACAATGAATTATTGATACAGTCAAAGCAGCTTAATGCGCAACCTATAAACCTGCAAATTAATAATTCGATCGACGAACTAAACGGCTTATAGTAATTGCTGGAGTAAGGCTCCTCAAATTATAATCAAATAAACAATAACAATAAAAGCCAGAACAGATAAACAACGAAGGTAGGTGAGCTCGGGGGCTGTAAACTCGCAGCCACGTAGTGTGTCCATAAAGCGCTTAAAATTGAACAACTGCTCATATTGAAGAGGGAGAAATTCGTGGTAATTAGGGTACGAGTTGATAGTTGGTCGGTTGGAGTACGTCGGTACATTGGCCGACGAGCTTTATGAAATATACACTGAGAAAAATCGCTCAGTAAAAATTATTTTAATTCTAGCAAAAATTACTATATTTTGTAGGAAAGTTGATACTTACTCGGAATTTAATA
>JAPYYQ010002749.1:0-24667 GCA_030522585.1 Anagyrus pseudococci
TTTTCGGCCAGTTTGTGTGTAAATTTTATCAATATGCATCGATGTCCGGGGTTTACTAAGACCCATAGTAATTTTTACCCTACAATTTTTCTCAGTGTGTTTTTTCTTGTCTATCGTTGATTATTTTGTTGGTGTTCTTTTATCAACGAAACTTCTATCAACTTATCAAGGTTGTTCGAGATAAAATGTATCGATAAGACAAAAAACATTGCCGGGAGAAAACGAAGTTCCGAAATTCCGGAAAACAAAAATTCCTCGCTTTTACACGGGTAAATCGCAGTCCTGAAGTTCGTTGTTTACGACGCTTAAAGAAGCATCATCATCCTGTCACGAAGGAGCTGCGTGCCGAGACATTGTAAAACAATTAACTTGTACCCTACCGTCGACTCTCTCCCTCTGTCCCTCCCTCTCTCTCTCACTCACTGCTCTAGCAACAGTAAGTACGTATATAAATCTTGCTCGGAATGGCGCTTTTAAAAAGTCTTGTTTCTCAAATTCCAGTTACTTTTGGCATGTGTCGCAATGGACAGAAACGTCGCCGCGGCTTAGAAAATATAAATCAATCAGATTTTGGATTTCAAGACTTTTATCTCTCTTCGTCACTTTTGCTTCGGCAAAAATACTTTCTCCGATGCGACGCGCTCGCGTTGAATAAGAAGAGCACCCATCAATCACAGCGCTTATTGTCGTTAAATTAAAAAATATTCAACGAGAGAACTAGTATTCTATTATCCTACTGTAAATTCAAAACGATCAAACTACCTTCGCTAGCACGTAAGACCTTATAGAGGCCTATCCTGAGCATATAGGGACGGAGGGAGAGTGCGTTTTGTAGCTGACCAAGCACACATAAACACTAGAGTACACCACGAACTTGTATTTTTCTCCGTTTCCGAAACGATGAATCCGCTCGGCAGGAGAGTGAGGGGGGACTATGAGATAGAGAAGCTCGTAAAGAGGAAAGGAAGGGGAGCAAGAACGTGTTCAGCTTCATTCACAGCAGCTACCTCCATGCCAATGCTATTATCTCTCTCATTCTCTGCGTATACATAAATACGAGGCGACGCAGATTCAGATCTATGGGACCAAGAGCCGTTTAATACGGTTCTACGATAGAAAGAGAGAAAATGAAAGGGGAGCGGCGGAGTAGAATTTGAACGGCTTATTATTGTCTTAAGGGGGCTCTACACGCTACCACATTAGTCAAAATGAATATATTTTAAAATGTTTATAAAATGTGTGTAAATTACAATATATAAATTTGAAAACATTATTATAATAAATAATGATTACTAAATACTTAAAAACAAATTAAATAATGTGGTATTTATTTAATTAAAATACATATTTAGATACTCGTTCGACTACTAAAGAGCCATAACCTAAGATCTTTTTAAAATGATCCGTAATGATATTTTTTTAATCCATTCAAAAGCTTATAAATTTAAGTATCTACAACTTTTTTCCTATTAACGTAGCTCATTTTCAAGGTATTGAAGTCTTTAATTTATAAGTCGAATTTTAAATCGTCCCATGAGGCTTGTGTGAAAAGTTGCGATTTCAAACCGCTTTTTTTAAGATTTTAAAACCACGTGTTCATCACACGTTTATTTATCATACCCTTTAATTTCAGTACGCTAGGTCATTTTTTCAAAAAGGTGTAGAGCCCCCTTGATGGAGCGCAAGGAAACGGGAAAAGAAGTGCTTTTCGTCGAAGCGCGCAGACGCTCAACTGCGATAAGAGAGAGATCAATCGAAGCCTCCTTAATTACGAGGCAACTCCCCCCCACACACACGAACCCAAGTTGTTTTTTGCATCAGCTTTCGGCAGAAAGATAGCGCGCAAACAAGTAGAGGATGCGGGGAGAAAAGTATTCTCCTTCGGTATATAGCGGGGGCTCGCACGAAGAGAGACAGAGAGAGAGTATCCCGGGCAAGCGCAATGGTAGTATAGCCAGCGAGACGAGACGGCGCACGAGACGAGTCGTACAAATAAAACCTATTTTCGGGTGCCGCTCACGCGAGTGTCTCGCCGTCGTGAATCAGTGATTTTAGAGAGAGGGGGAGGGGAGTGACGTCGCCTACTCGCTGCCAAAAGAGAATCAACGACGATAGAGAGAGAGAGCCTCTCCGCGAACCGCTTTATCTCTCGCGGTCATTTTATAACGACTCCTCGATGGATACAGCGAGTCTGTGGGAAATGTAGCGGTTTGAGGGTGGTTGACTGCTTGGCAACCTGAGGCTGGAGAGATAAACGGATTGACTAGCGGAGAGAGAGAGAGAGAGAGTTTAAGTTAGCGACCGAGGGAAAGGTTTATGAATACGGCTGATGGCTGAATGAATGATAAATAAATATATTGTAATTATGGAAAGGGAGCGTGATGGATGTGTTAGTACAGCGACGATTCGATTTCAAAAACATACAGCTTTTTATTATGAAAAAAAAATTGTGTCCGAGAGAATTACGAAATGTTGATTCTACGTAAATACAATGTAACGTTAGGGAATAATATTTTTTTGTCGCTTGCAAAATTAATATAATTTTAATCTTGAGGTTACCTGTGCCTCTAAAATAAAAAAATTTATAAACTTGAGATCCACGTAATGCTTGAGACTTTATCGTAATAACCACCGGAGAATTTCTCAACGTAGTTATTTATTTGATCGGTTCCAAACGAACAAATAAATAAGTTTACAAATCCGACATTAGGCGCAGGTAGGACGATTCCCAGGCGGAGTTAATTTAAAATGCAAATCCACGCGGGCGCGCGCACTCAATTAGCGCCGACTTTGCGCGTCTTTAGCTTAAGTATATCCGTTTCAAAAGCCAGAAAAAAAAGGGCAAAAGCTAAGAGAAAGGGCCGGGGGGGGGGGGTAATTAAAAGAAACTAGAGACTTCGCGGTGGATGAAAACTAAAAAGAGGATGGCAACAAACAGAGAAGAGTAATAAAATAGCGCCGCGCGAGAAGAACCGACCCCAGAGGCGGGGGGTCGGAAGGGGAGCATTAAAGAGCGCAGAGAGAGAGAGAAAGAGAGCTCCACTGTCGGCGGGACAGGAGAACGAAGAAGCCGCCGGTGTCTCGTGGCGCAGCAAGGGGCGGGAGGAGTAGCACCGCGACTGAAATACATCCGCGTGTAACCTTATCAAAACATCGGGGCAAGAATAGGTGTGGGACGGGCGCGCGTCTTTCCTCTGCCGCCGACGCAGCTGCGGACTCGCTCTAGAGAGAGGCCAGAGAGACGACGCGACGGCTCTCTCTCTCTCTCTCTCTCTCCCTCGGCGCGAGACGCGATAAAACGGCGCCGAGCTTTGAAAAAAAAAAGAAAGAAAGGGAACGTTTTGTACGCGGCCTGGATCATCCCGGACTGACAGCTCGCTGCTTGTGCCCTGTCGGATTTTCGTCGCCGGCGAGAAACTTCTCCTTACCTCGCCCAACCCCCGGCACGTAATTAAGAACTGAAAAACTATGTTTAATAAGCTGCTTTAACGTCTGCTTTCATTCGGATATTCTCCCTTCTTTCCTTTTTTTTTACTCTTATCTCCTTTTTATTTTCTCTCCAGCCGAGCCATTAGAACGATAGGGTCTTTGCGATGAGCATTTGCGGATGAGAGAAGAGCTTCTATTGTACGTAGTCTCTCTTTCTCTCCCTCTCCTTATCTCTTTCTACCTTTCCTCTCGGAGTTTATTTCTCCTGTCCGTTCGTTGAACGGATTCCTCTTATTTCGGCGCCATTTGATGCGGATTTGAATTTAAATTGGAGAACCGATCAACTGCGGCGATCCTTATCTTCGTAACGAGTGAACGTATTTTCAAATATTTTCTCTTTTCTTTCTTCCTTTCGTTTTCTTTTTTCTTTTTTTTTCGACAAGTTCGAAATAAATATAAGATAACAGCAGCATCCACATTCCTACATCGTTGGAAAGTATACAAAAAGAAGATCGATCTAAATTCTAATTCTAGACGCTCCAACTCAAGTGAAATTCGGCGCGCTTATTACAAATTATTCTTTTGAATATCCTTCGAAGGCACAGCGGACGTTGTGCACGTAAAATCAGCAGTGCGCATCTATAGCCGGCCAAGTGCCGAGTGGTGATTACAGAATGTCCCATCCCTCCGCGTAGCCACTTGAATTTGCATGCCCAACTTTTCTCCTTCCGAAGGCTCTGCTTTTCAGCCTGCCATATACCGAGCTCGGTGTGCCGGCGTGCACGTGGCTCTCGTTCGTTTATTTTTCTGCTTCGTTTTGCCCAACTTTCGCGTGGATTTAGCTAAGAGAAGGTTGGGGGGACCACCTACGCGTAAGAGCCGAGCCCCTTAATATTACGGTGTCCCACGTCGGCGGGCCTGCCTATCCCCGAGATGTTGCCGGCGCCCCGGGCGTGTAGCAGCCTCCACAGAGGTATACAGAGCTCTCAGCGGTAGCTTCTCCACGCTCTCGCATAACTTTCTTATCGTTTACGTGTTCTCTCCCTCCCTCCTCTCTCTCTCGTTATGTCGAGTCGCATTCTCGCGCATTCTTCATCTCGTGTTTCGTTTGGATTTAAAATCTGGAATTTATCGCCTCGTTATGTATTTCTCTCTCTCCCTCTCTCGTTCTTTGGGATTTGCGTTATACGGGATACAATGTAACAAGTTGCAGCGATCGCGAGATTAGACGGTAGCCTTTGACGTTAACAAAACGCTCCGCCAATTATTGGCTAATGACGCCTGCGTTTAATCCCCTCGCTAACCTTACCTCCCCTCCCTGGCAGCTTTACTTTGCGCCTTGTTTTTTTTTTTTCAAACGCGTATACTTATCGTTCCGAGTTATTCGCGAGTACGAGAGCTTGTACAAACGTTGCTGAGATTTTATCTTATAATTTTAGAGCCGCATTTTTTCATGATGAGGAGCACGTTGGGGTTTCACAATCCAAGATTTGACTTTGCGATACGAAAAGTGTGAGGATAATTTGGCTTAGGTCGATGATTAACGGCGACTTGATATAAAGAACTTCTGGATCATAGTTTCATAACGCCGTTAAGAGTACGCGTAGTTTTTTTCCCTCGTTTTTCTGATTTTTCGTTTTTACATAACTTTTTGGCAAGTCGTTTTTACGAAACGAAAAACTTTCGATCATATTTTTTCGGTCCCCTTGGCCCCCCCCCCCCTACCATATGTTTATTATTCTTAATCAACTTTGTCGCAACTTACGTGAGAGCTCGATAAATCATGGGCGCACAAAGTAGCAGAGAAAAAGAGAGAGAGAGAGAAAAAGAGAATCACCTCTGGCTTTTTCACCACCAATCTCGTTTCTCCGAATCAAAAATCCCCTCAGCCGGAGCAAACTCTCGCGCGCGCGGGGCATCGGTCCCCATTCAGTCAGCCAAGAAAGCCTACCCTCGCGCGCATTAGCCTCGGAGGCGAGGGAGAGAGGGAGAGGTATAAAAAGGGACAAATCGAGCGGAATTCTGAAAAAAAATCCGGCGCATAACGTCGATCACTCGCTTAATCCTTTTCCAAGAAGCTCGACAAGGAGAGGAGAGACAAGCGCTCAAAGTCCCAGCGAATTCCGGTGTTTTTTCCGGGCAGGAGGGAAAGGGAGGAACGAGAGTGCATAATGCAGAAAGAGAGAGAGGGAGAGAGAAAGAGCCAACGCGGGCGGTCCGCTTTCTCGCGTGCGCACCTATTTGTCCCCGAGGCGCGCGATTGCGCCCACGTGTATGGGGGGGGGGGGCTCTTGCTCTTTCGGATTACACTTGGGCTTTGTTGCCGTCACGCGGTGGGCCGCGCCTCCGGCCAACGGCAGCGGCAGCCCACCGTAATTGAGAAATCCAGCCGGTTCAATTAGCCCGCAGTTCACGGGACCGAGGGAGTTTGCGCTTTTTCTTTTACCGGGGCCTCCCTCCCCTCATCCCCCTCCATAAATCCAGACGCCCGGCTAGCGTTTGAGGCGCCGCGCCGGATCCTCGAAGAATGCCCCGTATGATTTATCTACGCCTGACCCGAGGGAACGGCGTCTACGTGTGTTTTTCGCGTTCAGCTTGCGAGGAAGCGCGTGTGTGTGTTTCTTAAGGACGCCTACCGACGGATTTTCTTACCAGCTACGTCCGCAGCGCGGAAACATTTTACGAGAGGCTCTTGTACGAGCTTGATGAGTTTTTGAAAAGGTGTAGTTTATCGATAGCTTGTGGAGGGGAGATGGATAACGATCCGCGCGGGGGATCGTAATAACTTTATTTTGCCGGCTTGACATGGGAACTGAATTTTGTTTTTCGCTTCGGTCTCGCTTCGAAAACAAGCGATTTACGATTATTATATAAAGGTATTCATGATGTCCCATTTTTGTTCTTCGCTCGTACACGTCACGTATGCGGTTGTGTAATTTTACGCGCTGTGCTAATAAGCCACGGCTAAGATGTAATACCGATTTTCGAAAATATATATATCTAAAACAGCAGGCCTTATACGTACATACGTCTCTAAGCAATGTATCAAGGATTCGAACTATTTTTATGGCTCCAATATCCCGTTTCGTCGAAAAAAAATGTACGCAAATGTTAGTAATTTGAGAACTGCCATTAAAAGCATTGGAATAAAATTTGATCGCTTCTACGAATCGCAGTAAAAGTATAGGAAAATAAAAAAAAACCGAAATTGATATCTATCCGTGGTCGAAGAAAAACCTTCGATATTCTCTCGAAGGCCCTCGGGTGATAATACACAATCCCCCCCTCCTCGATATCCCAGGCGCTGCAACGATATGCGCTCGTTAAATTACTCGCACGACTTTGGTTCCTCGACGAGCCATAACCAAATGACAATAAAGACACGTTGGCGCTCGGTTATTTTGCCGCAACAGTGGCTTGCGCACCGTGTCTCTGACGGAGGCGCGAAAGGTTCAATCTGCACTTTCTCGATCGATTACATTCGTTTCTCGACGCCCAGCCCCGACAGTTCAGGTGAGCCGCGATCTCCGTTCGTCAGACACGAGGACAAGCCTGTGTTACTAGTTTCTTTATCACCGTCATCTTTATATTTCTCCGCCTCTTTTTATCCCCGAGATTTTCCTGATGCGGCTAATGAATTTTCCCCGAGCGTCGATATGAAAATTCAATATCGAATTCTCAAACGTTGTAAATCGGCCAAAAACGCTATTGTAATACAATACGGGGGAGAGCCATCGGGTAATACTAATCGCGTCTTGTTGCGTCGGGTTTTTATCCCGCGGATTAAGTTGTTCGACGGTAATAGCAATGAGTTATCGAGCTGCTTAGCTTACATTGTGTTATCCAACGTCAAAGCAGCGTGCCTCTCTTCATTTTTTTTTTCACGTCCATAAAATTTCACGCGATAATCTGATTGAATTTAATAAAACGCACTTGACCAGCGCATTAGTCGTTGAATAATTAGCAAATTTGTCTTGAAGACGCGTTTATTATTTGTTTATTGAGCGATTTTCGTCATTGGCGTGTAGGCTAACGTACGGAGAAGCTGATGTTTACAACTAGTCTATGGGCAATTGAGATAAGCCAACGCCGAGCTTAACCAATAAAATAGAAATTGCTCTCGCGCGATCTATGCGCACTTAATTTAATCCCGGCGCGATTTTTTTATTGAAAAATTTCGAGAACTCTCGTTTCGGCACTTTGGCATTCGAAATTACAGATGTTTTTGTGGCTCGTAACGAGCGTCGTTAAAAAATTTCAAACAACCTTCGGCGCGTGAAGTGAGCACGAGAGAGGAAAGTACAGCGTCGAGTTATATGATGAAATTGACGAACGACGAAAGCCTAAGAGAGCATAGTATGCGGGGAAACTTGGCGCCACGATGGAGAGAGATGCGTGCAGAGGAGACGAGGCAGGAGGGAGGGCGTATAATGTACGTTGAAAAATCGTCGATTTACATAACCTTCCTCTCGCTCAAATATTTACATTATCATGCTCGTTAAGCGCTGATTGCATTAATCAGAGCCGGCGATGTGACTTTAATGGCGCTAACAAGTAATTTATTAAAGCCGCGATGCAAGCAGCAGGCGCAGGCAAGCTTCTCTCTCTCTCTCTCTCTCACACACACATAAGAGCGCCCTGGCATAACTCACTCTCGTCGTCCCGGCTTAGCCGTATGGCCGCTGCGCGCGCTGGCTTTTGAATAACAAATTAAAATAATATTTTTTGCCCCGAAGGCTAAACGTCCTAGTAACTTTCTTTTTTTTTTCCTCTCGTGCTCACCACAGCTCCTCTTCTCTTTTCGCCTATAACCTACGACTGATAGCGGCCAATTTATACGGCCTATTGAATTTTTTCGGATTTTAAAGAGCATACAACTTACTTGTCTGCGTACAGCCAACGTCGCGGGGTATATCCGTCTTTCCTCAAACGCGAACTCGTGTGTCTATATAGCCGGCGAAGAAACAGCAGCAGCGGTATAGTGAGCTTATGAAACGGGAGAGATACAGAGTGAGAGAGGAAAAAAAAAAGAAAAGGAGACACACGCGCGCGGTAAACAAGAGAGCAATATGCCTCGCGCCGCTATGTAGCCGTGGAAAATTGGCGAAGGCCGTGTCTCCCGTTTCCCCCTGGCCCCGGGCGAAACGAACGTCCTCGTGGCTTGCAGAGAAAGAGAGAGAGAGAGAGAGAGAGAGAGAGAGAGAGAGAGAGGGAGAAACCGAGCCGTCGAAAGACTAGCCGCGGGCCCGTGCCAAGAGGAGCCGTCGTCGACTCCGCTAAAGCTTCTTCACCCTTGTTCTATCCGAGCGCCGCGTCAACCTCGCGAAAATAAGCTCTCGCTGCATTCCCCTGCCCCTCCCTCCCCCCTTCACCCGGCTGATATCGTCGCGACGTTTCGTTTACGAATTTATCGAAAAAGAGGGAGAGAGAGAGAGAGAGAGAGAGAGAGAGAGAGAGAGAGAGAGAGAGAGAGAGAGAGAGAGTTGGCGCTGTCGACGGATGGTTTTATAACGAATGTACAGCAGCGGCTTCGCGGGGCTCTTTTGTTGTTTAAACTTGTCGTAGTTTTGTGTACACCGGGGGGGGGGGATTATCATGCTCGACACTGGGACGATGACAGAAACAGTAAATACTAGCAAGCTGCATGATTTAGGAGGAGTTGCGGTGCGCGCGTGTACGGTGCGGCGATGTTTGCAATAAATTTTGTGTTTTCGTTTACTCCACGCAGAGGCAGAAAAATTTACAAGAGAGCCGAGCACGTGAATATGAAATGTAATAATAAAAGGGACGATCTCTCGTGCGTGGTTTGGAAAAAAAAAAAATTCTGGAATATATTATTTTTTTCGAAACACAAATTTTCTCTCTCTCTCTCTCCCTTCGCCTAGACATTGTCTCCTTTATTCGGTGCCCGCAAGATCCCAGTGTGCCGAGACGGTTCGCTCTTGCAATTAGCAATAACAATAAAGAAGACAAAAGTGACACATTTATGGATAGAGCGACAAGAGAGTTTAAGAGGGTGGGGAGGGGAAGTATATAGAACAAGCTAGAGAGAAAGAGAGAGAGAGAGATGGAGAGAATGAGAAAGCCAAGAAATAGCCCCTACCGCCCACCTCCCTCTCATGGAAATTGAATTGCGGCTTCGCGTAGAAGGGCCTCGCGATAATAAGCCGAGATAGCCAGCTTTGGTTACTCAAGTGCGTCCGCAAGCTCCGACCAAGGTCCCACGACATATTCCCTTCCATATCTGAAAATTCTTTGCACTCTCGTGTGCGTAAGCCTATGTCTTTCTTTTTTTTTTGTCTACCGATCCTTTACTGATATGGCTATGAAAAAAAATTGATTTATCAATCGGACCATAGAAGATCTTCTAAAAGAAAAAAAGACTATAGAGATATTTTTTTCTCCTCTTAATTCGATGTGCGTTAAATCGTTTACTTTGATTAGATTTCATCTCGGTCGGAGAGATCGAGAAGAATTTTATGTAATCTTGGTATTTATGAAAATTGCCGGTTTTTTTACAATTTTTTTTTATACGCGCTATGTGCTCGATAGCGCCACCAAAGTCAATTTCGTCGATCGCGTTACAAACTACGAAAATAAAGATAAATTCATGTTTTACGAGTGACAAAGCAAAAAAAAGCGACTTCTCCATAAAGTCAAGTCTAAAGAGAAAAAAGGGGGTGAAGAGGCAAAAGGAGAGAAAGACATAAAGACGAAAGACAAGGTATAAAGTTATACGAGTGTACATTGTCATCAGCGTAATAATTCATTTCTGGTCGCTCGGCCTAAAAGTACGTCGTCGTCAATGCGTCGGAGCGCCCGAAAAAAAACGACAGGCGAGAGAAAAGGGAGCGGTTTGACAAAAAAAAAAGTGTTACAGAGGGTGGTGGGAGAGAGAAGAAGAAGAAGCTGCAGGCTTGTCGTGGGTTTCCGTTATATACTTGTCGCCCCGGTCTCTCGGGCGTCACATACCGCGCAGTGTATTTACATTTCCGAATGTTTGTGTACAGCGGGGGCGGGCGCAGGCTGCTGCACCTCTGTCCCCTCCCCCGCTCTCTCACTCTTTCTCTCGTCTCTATTTATTAAACCGGTTTATCTTGGCGCCGGAGCTACGTCGTCGCGCACACGCCACGGTTTAGCCGCGTGTATATACATCCATATGCGAGAGAGAAGAGAGAGAGTCGAATATGTATAAATCGAAATGTAGCGATTCCGTCGCGGGCTATACTTTCAAACGTGAATCGCTCCTCCCCCGGGAGACGCTTGTGCGCGCGCGCGCGCGTGTCCCCCTGTTCCGTAAGCTCTCTGTCGCTCATCTCTCGCGCGGAAGAAGCGGACCAGTTTTCTCGGGGCGCTGTCGCCGGCAGGAAACGCCACGCGGATTCGCGCGCCAGCTCTTGCTTTTCCCGGCCGATGTAACCGCATCGCGCACTATAGTGCGTTAACGCTTGCGTTTTGTTGTGCGCGACGAAAAATTGATTGTCGGCCTGCTGACGACACGTACGAGTCTGACGCGCGTGTACAGTTTCGGAGAAGCTTTTACGGAGTGAAAGAGAGAGAGGGAGTGAGAAAAGTAGTTTGAGACAGATTCCGTCTTCGGGGCTTCTCTTGAAACTCTGCATATTCGCGGTAGGTTGCTTTATGTGTAGACATTGAGATTGGCGTATAGCGGTGCACAGGGAAAGCCGGGTATTTCACCGGATTTTTCACGACGTTCTCTACCTGCCCATTTACGAAGGGGACCAGTGGGGGTGGGGGGGCATCGTAAAACAAGGCTATTCGTAGAATCTAATCAGGTTCGGCGCTCGGCCTACGTATATACCGTAAGTATATGGTATAGAAATCGGAGTAATATGTAAACTGTCCGCTTGATATGTTGCCGGAATATTTCACGTCGCCAACGTCGCGCGCTATATACACATGCTCGTAAACGTGAATCAGTTCGAATAAAAAATATAAATGATTCGCGAGACAAAGAGAATTTAGTCGCTCAACCGATCTCTCTCTCTCTCTCTCTCTCTCTCTCTCGAGCGCGAGCGCGAAGCAGAAACAAAAACCGGAAAAAAAGGAATACAGAAAAAAAAGGCCGAGAAGAAAAAGAGGTAGAGAGAGAGAGAGAGAGAGAGAGAGAGAGCTCAGGGCAACAATTCAGTAGTCACATTGTATGCGCTATTGTACGCTTGGCTGCTGCTCTTTGTTCGCTTTCGGCGTCGCGACTTCCTTTGCTCTCCTCACCTTTTTTTTTTTTGTTCATTTTATTACAAGCCGGCTTCTCTCGATCAAGCCCGGCTCCTTGTTAATAACTCCCGCTTCATGCATGATCGATCTTACCCCCTCTGCGCCCGCACCTATGTAACTCGCGTCCACGTGTGCGCAGCTGATTTGGCTGGTTTTTCGGGGAGGGAGAAGGGGACCCGCTGCCGGCCGCTTTATCTCTCCTACGATCGCGAGGCGCGACTGCAATATTATTTCCGACTGCCGTTCCTGCCCTGCGGCTCTCTCGCTCGGATACGATCTTGTAACTTGCTCGCCGAGCGAGCTTTGTGCCCGGCGGAACCGCCTGCATCGAGACCCTCCCCCCGTGACGAATTCATTCAACGCTTTGGCTAATTTGCATTTTTTTGTTGTGTATTTCGTTGTTTGTTTTATCGATATACGTAATTTCAAGTTTCGTGGGCCGTTTTTTTTTTTTAATGAGGTACAATTACGAGGAGCGTCGACTCGACGTTTTAATTCGGGAGCCCGCATTGTCCGTGCGGGCGCTCAAACAGCTGGTGTAGTTTATTCCTAAAAACATCGATGAGCGTCTCGGGCGTGTACAAACGGAATTAAACGATTATCATCGGCCGGCCGACTGTTTTCGTAGTTAAGCGAAAGAGAAAAAAATTAAAAATATCACTCGTCGTAATGTCGATATTAGAGATTATTTCTAAGCATTGACGTCGGCCGAGCAGCAACGTGTTTATCCAAAGAGAGTCTATAAATACGGCACTTGTCTCAGCGGTGCGCGCCGCGCGATAATTAAACTCGCGCGACACAAAGAATATAGCTTAGGAGAATATCTACTTGCCATCTCTCCGAAAACGGACAGCCGGTAATTATTTATGCTTTAACAAGGCGCGCAGCATTAGCGGGAGCTTTTCGTCTCGGTCACTCTGATATAGCAAAAACGATGAATTCAGGCGCTTCTTGGCAGACACTCGCACCGGTGCGTATGCGTTTGCGAAATATGTACAGCGCGAAAACAGGCTGGCCTTCGGTGAGCTTAGCCGACGAAGATTAGAGAAGATGTGGCGTGCGAGATGTATACTTGCGCAAACACACGCACGCACACAATGCGAGCAAACAGCGGCCGAGATACGTGACGTACATAAACGTTTTGACACTTCGCGTGTGGACCAAGTCGAACGGTGGTACAAGTACCGCTTGGAATTGATTGAGAGAGCGAGATGAATAAGCGAGCGAGAAAGACACGCCTGGGATTGGGCAGTCCGTGGGACGTTGGCTTTAGGCTTGTGTATGTTGATGCTTGATACTGTATTAATGGAGAGATGGGCATTCAACGCTCGACGATCGTCTTGAGTGATTGAATTTTAGATAAATAATTTCACGCGCTCGGAGACTCGTCAGTCGAATTTATATTATATACCGATGACATTTATAAAAGACGCGCTTACTTTTACGCTTTGTAAATATACGCCGATGATGTATGGCTTGAAGATTTGATAAACGTACGATGATAGACGCGTTTCTATCGTTTCTAGACGACTATTTACAAGACAAAATATATTAATTATAAATGCAGACCTTATACCAACCCGTCCTTATCGTTTAATTTTTCACGCCGGGAGTGAGAGAGAGAGAGAGAGAGAGAGAGCCACGCGATCGCGAAACAATGCGTTCCAAGTATCATCTGGTCACACTCGAGTCGCTGAGATATTTTGTCTACGGTCGCGCTCGTAAATTTCTTATTGGTCAAGCTATAGCCGAAGGGGGGATCGGGGCGTCTCGGTTTGATTGATACACACCTCGGAAGGAATTTTGTCGCCCAAGGTGAATTTGTGGAGGACACTAAAACGACATGAAGAGAGAAGGAGGGGCGTATTATAAATGATGCCATAGGGATTTGACACTACTTTACACTTTGCCGATTAGCTGGGATAGACTGTATCGAGACCTTCTCTCGACTCTCATGATAATTAGTTTTGTCCTCGCCATTTTTATTTTTTCATTCGTCTCTTGATGCCTATTATTTTGGAATGCAGGGGGGAGGGGATGATGTAAAAGTTACGCGAAGCTGGACGGTCCAGCGGGAGAAGATAAACGTTTTATCGGGATGATAATCGTTAGGAAAAACGTCGTTATGGTTTTTGATGTTTACCTACCCCGGCGGACGTATATTTAACGCGTAGCCGAGTGGAAAACGTTTAGTGCCAACAACCTGTTCGACTAGTTATGCGAAAATAAAACGGCCGAGTCGTCGAAACATAAGGAAAACGGCAATATAATATTATCAATCGAGTCCTCGAGATAGAATTTTATTTATTGTAGTATATATCCACGCTACGTATCTAACCATTAAAACTCGGCGATTATTTTATTTTTGTTTACACACACACGCAGACTCTCTTTTTTAACGTCGCCGCACACAGCCGGAATATAATTCAGACGAAAGTTAGCGGATGTTTTTAATCGAGCTCTCCGGCAACGGCTTAATCGTAATTTCTCGGCTTATCAATTTATCATTCGATCCTCGTATAACTGAATAGTTCAAAGTTATTAACCGTTTTACACGCGGGCCCATTGCCCATAGTCGAGTTACAATTACGAAAAAGTTCGTTTCGATTAATGAAACAGAGCCGTTTTCAACCCATCTGGAAATAAATTATATAATTTTTATTGGTAAAACACATTGCTGTATTACTTAATACACGATGAGAGCAAATGCTCAAGGGAATTAAAAAAAGAACTAACGCATTGAGTGCGTCCTAAAAATTACTAAAAAAAATTCATTCTCACATTATTTTTATGTAGATTTTATAAAAAAAAAATTAGACAACCAATTCGCCGTGAATATTTTTTATCAAGGTATTATTTATAAAATTATACATATCATTTCCACTTGGGCTGAATCGACCGCCGTATAAACACTAGCACACGATAACAGAATCGTATACGACATTAACTACCTGCGCTCTATTTAGCGCGTTACGCACGCATTAAGCTCGTTCCCTTTTTTTTCTTTCCCCTCCCAAGATAGAGAGCTTTATTGCCTTTCAGCTCGTCAGCCTCGCGAATTTGAAAGACGAAGCAGCATCAAAGAACGACTCGCGGAAGGGAAGGAAATGCGGTTCCAACGAGTATTAGTCGTCGTCGTGTCCAACTCCCAGCGGGGTGCTAGAGGGGAGAGACCTAGCCAAGAGAGCGCTCGCGGTGAAAGGGGGCCCAGAGTCACGGGCGCGCGCTCACGAAAACGCACTTTGCGCGCGTCCTCTTAATCTTGATGGATTCACTCTCCTCCCTCTCCTCACCTCTATCAGCATCATCTTCTCTCTCTCTCTCTCTTTTTTTCTCTCTGTCTCTTTCTCCTTCTGTCGAGTGATAGCCGTGCCGGCAAATTTCACGGCTGTCGCGGAGAAGCGGCAAACGCATTATAACGAGCCGACATTCAGTGGAAGGACTGGGGGAGGAGAAAAATTACACCTGTATTATATGCGATCACGGATTCGAGAGACACGCTTGATCGTTATATGCAAATCATCGGGAGATGGAGGGAATGCTTTATATAACGTTTGGCCGCACGTTTTTTGGCACGTCTAGCGCTCTCTCGTCTCTTTCGAGGTAGTTTAATTTTTTTTTTTGCAAACGTCCTAATGATGTTAGACCAAGCCTAACGATTATTTATACTTCCTTGTTGTCGACGTAATGTAACAATTTAAAAACGAGAAAGCAAATAAACAAAAAAATCGTGCAACTTCAACGCGCGCGCGCACACACTCGATATGCCGTCTAGTGGAAAACATTTTCAAAATACTCGAAAAGCCATGAAAGCTACAAGCTAAAAACTACTTTTCAATTTCAGCCTGACTAAACGGCAATAAGGCTTGAGCACACACATACACACACACACGCACATCAGCGTGTCTCAGGCACGCGTGCGTTTAGCATGAAATTAATAACGGAAAACAAGGAGAAGCACACACGCGAGGCCTTACGGATCTGGCGCGCTGGTCCCAATCATCGCTCATCCGGCATGCAAAACGCGTCGATCCTCGAAAAATCTCAGCTTTTCAAACGTGTAAACACGCGCTCGCGCGCGAGCTCTCTTGCCTCCCGGTATACACCAATCAAATATTCAAATCTAGCGGTGCTCGATCTTTCTCTCTCTCTCTCTTGCCGGGTGTGTGTAAGAACCGTATGTGCCGCGTCTGTAAGTATGCGTGCGAGAGAGCGAGAAAGAGAGAGAGAGAGAGAGAGAAAGAAAAAAAACAAGTAAGACTAAGAGTATTCGTGAAAGTCGATTCCCGTAGTCGTTTTGCGTGGCACATTCCGGGCACACTCAAGGGTTATACGCGCGCGCACGTGCAAGAAAGAAAGAGAGAAAGAGAGAGAGAGAGAGAGAACGTGTGTCAACGCACTCCAGAGAAGTGCCGCGAGAGAGGCCGTAATTCAGCATCGGGGACTTGTCTGCGGGTGTACGTGCGTCTGTGTGTACCCACGAAATTCCAAGCCGCAATAAAAATCCGCCCGGTCATCCCGCTTAATCCATGCACCGTGAGCTCTTTCTCCCGCGCGAGAGCGTTTTTCTTGGCTCTAGCTGCTTCTCCGAGGCAGAGCTCTTTTTATCGCACCGCGCGCTCGAGAGCAAACACTACAACAACCCTTAATTCATTCTCTCGCTCTCTCTCTCTCTCTCGGTGGCTGTAAACGCGTATAAGAGGAAGCGCATTCCTTGGGCTTAGCTTTGGGCTACTTTGTCAAGTTCATCAGATTATCATAAACACTCGATCACAATGATTATTATTTTTTTTATGATTATTATTATTTTAACGTGCATTTTATGCACTTGAAAATTGACGATAATCAGTGCAAAAGTTTCGCTGGACATTGATCGTCGTGCGCGTGCAGAAATACTTTGCATCTTGTCCGCTGTCATGTCGATTGTCATTGTAGCCGTGTGTAAGCCGTACACGATTTTCGACAGTTTAATTATTACGAATTCAAGAGCTCCCTTACGCCACTCGCCCACCTCGATGATTGGTGAAAAGAGGAGAAAAAAAAGGCGAGACGTTTACATTGTTCCGGGCATTCCTTTACGAGCTGTTAACCAAATTGCTCGGTACGTTTACAAGCTCCCGGCGCGTCGCTTATTTCCCCCCCCCCCCCCTCCTCCCGTTGGAATTCGAATCGGACGGATATATGATATGATTTCGCGATGTTTTTCTTCGTTAGCCAGTATAACAGGACCTAATTAAAGAGCCTGCTCGCGCGGCTGAATATAAAAAGCAGAAGACGCGCACACGTGCGCAATGTCGTTTTAATAAAAATAATACACGCCCCGGGCTTGTCGAGCGAGCTTTAGTCCTTTTTTTTCCTTTTTCTTTGCTTTTGAGAAAAAACGAGTTGTTGTTATACGGGTATCTTACTGAATCGTAGAAAAAGCGAGAAGTATATTTTATTCTCCGTTGAAAATGTATTTTATTTATTAATTTCTTCCTAATTGATTAATTATTAATATTCGACTATGTAACACGTGTTTGAAGAAATCCTGGCCAGAGTTTATTAATAAGCTACAAGATTTTTCGCATAACTGATGATAAGATACTTTTAAGTTATTGCATCAAGTAGCGAAATGATGATAATTTATCAGAAAGTAATTATTGACACATAGCTTCTTGACGCGCAAAGCAATCAAACGTTTAGATCAAATGTTTAATATTGATAAATTCGTTGGAGCTTGTTTCATTTTTGATCTAGTCAAAACGGTCCCCGATTTAAAAAAAATTCAAAACCATTAAAAAAAATAATTTGTCTCTTTAATGATGAACATTTACAATTGCTTTACTGTTAACTCAATAATGATGGACAAAAAGTTCGAGTAACTAGAAATAAAAGCGCGCTGTTGCAGATAATAGTCCAGCTTCTCTCGTCTTATTGCTCGTTTAAGCTTATACCAGAAAACGAAGAATATCGAAGGGGTAGAGATCGTATCTCGCGAGCTCGTCGCCCATACGCAATATAGCCCGAGATAAACCGAGGACAGTTCTGCTCGTAAAGATGCGTAGGTCCGATTTGCCCATTCGACTAATCTGCTTGTTCGACCCGCGGGAGTCGAGGGTTTATTTGCTGCGCGTATACGCGATAGAGCGCGGTCAAGAGAGCCCCTCGAGCTACGACTCTTCGCCAACTTTGTACAGCGCAACGTGCTTTATAGCAGTGTTTTCACTGTGTGTGTGTGTCGTGGGCTATTTGCCGGAGCGCGCTACGCTGATTAGAGCTGAAAATCGACGTTGTCAGCAGTCTCTCGGATAGTGCGTGTATCTCGTGACGTAATCGCGATTTTCGCTAAAGCCTCGTTAAGCCAAATGACAAATCGCAATGCCAGTGCGTGCGCTTGTAAGATCCGACTCTATGATCGAGTGATCGGCTTACGTCAGGAGAGGAGGGTGGGAGGGGGATCAAGACAGGCGTTCAATAGCGCGCGGTTTCGATTGAAACGGCGTCGACTCCGCCTCTCTCTAGCGCCGGCGTATCGGCTCGGGCTACTGGCGTCGATCGATCGCAGCGATACGACGACGGGGCAGGTGAAACGCTACACTTCACTCGCTACTGTCAGCCTCTCTCTCTCTCTCGCTTGCTCTCGCGAGAGAGGTAAAAAGCGTAAAGGTGGGAGAGCGATGGCGCGCGCTCGCGTATAGCGCCCCGCCGTCGCCGAGGCAATCCGGTAAATAGGCGAGGGAGAAGTGTTGCCGATTGATCCGGCTGCTTTGCATACGGCCAATTAACGGCATTCCAGGACAGACCTTGCTATAAGCTGTAACCGCGCTCGCGGAGACTGTTAGACGTGATTTCGATGGGGGAGCAAGCCATTGGGAGTCTCGGCCCTTTTTGCTTGACTCTCCCCCTTGCTATTATGGATTGTAATGTCGTGAATTATTGTGCGCGAGAAAACGTATAGATGCAACGCCGAGATGATTCCGCTGAGGTTTTATCGAGACGATCATCCTTACTTTTTTTTGTGCTTCATGATAATAATAAGGTTGATGTTCATTGGCTGTTTACTTAGATTAATTGCGTAATATTTATTTGTGTTGCAGGTGAGTTGGACGCACGACTGCGACATGGGTGTCTCGTTTCAGGATCGCTTTTGAACCGTGAGTTCCCATAACGTTCGTTATTTATCGTCTATTTTTAATCAAAGCTAACGTTTTACAATGCCCCACTTTCTATCGTCACTCCCGAAAATTTAACTAGCGAGTATGCACTTGAAAATAAGAAAAAAAATTCAACCACGCAATCTACTTCTCAAAATGGCAACTGTAACAATTCGAAAATTACCAAGCTCTTTGGCCTAATTACTACTAACTCAACCATTTCCCAAAATTCATTCGGGTCAAAATTTTGGGAGCACACGTTCCAATAACAAATTATCCTCGCACTTGCTACTCGACTCTACAAATGTCAGTCTAGTAAAAAAAAAGTAATCCTTTAAAAATCAATCCAGTTTCGCTGCTGCCTCTCCTACCACAAAGTACCACAAACTCAAAAAAAAGTCCTTTCGTTTTCCATTTTGTGAAAAAAAAGAACATCTAAAAGACAGGTGGGTTGGTAACGAATTCGAGAAGGTTCAAGGGGGGATGAGGCGAAGCGGCGCGTATTTTTCGTAACCCGAGCAGTCTGTGCTTGTACGTGCACCGGTTGTGGGCGTGTGCTCTTGGCCAGGTTGAAAGGGAAACCGAGAGCGCGTCGGGGGTAAGCTCGCGCTTCCGATTACGCCGACGATCGAGCCGCCAGTCGTCCGATACTTTATAAATCACGCGTTTATCGGGACGTTATAACTCGATCCAATATCAACCCGATCGATAAATTCCTCTGCCCCCCGCCCTCCTCCTCAGCCCATCACGACACTCCCTGCCGGAGCCTTTGTAAGGCTACCGTATAAAAGCTTTATTTCTTATTGGCTTACCAAGAGAAAGAGCAATTTTTCAATTGCGGTTCGTTTTATTTCGTTTGGCGTTATGCATTTTTTGTTATTTATTTTTTGGGCTGCTGCAATTTTTGTGAGACCTGTTACTTGTTAGACTACTTCGATGGGGGAGAGACTTGAAGTAATTGAATAGATTATGGATATAGAATTGGTTTATGTACTTTTCGAGATTATTCAGATTTTATTGATCTAGTTACTACGATCGAGTCGACGAAAAAACAAGTTTATTGCTTTTGAGTCGGCGATAATTTTATGTTCGGAGCATAAATCAAACGTAAAGAGACTTGCATGAATTAAGAGCACTAAAAACTTTCACTCGTAATAAAGAAATAATTCAATTAACGACTTGCCATTTAATATCCATTATCAAGTGTGTAAGTGATTATTAGCGCGTTAATAAGGTCACTTTTTTTTTAACGAGATAGAAATTACGGTTGATTTTAGTAGCCATGAAAATGAGCGAAAGTATATCATTACCAACGGGTCGAGAGTAATTTTTCCATTCGCAAAAAACAAAAGGGGGGAAAAAAAGTCAAGAACAAGGCACTTTTCGTTTTAATATTGTCAAGCGCTTTACAAAGTAATAAATCCCGAGAATAACGAAAAACAAATTTTAAAAGGCTTTTAGCGTTACAAAGGATTACTTTTGCGCTTATCGTCGAGAGCTCACGCATAAAGAGGTACTACTCCTGGGGCCCCGAGTTAAATCGCTCGGTCCACAGACGGACACATCGGTCGGATAGCGCGCGTGGTGTGGGAGCGCCGAGCAAATAAAGTATATATATATATATATATATCTCTCTCCGGATCCTTGAGACCGAATAGAAATTGATTTACGACTCTGCCAGCGTCACCTTAGTCCAGCCAGCAGCAGCGGGGGTATACACAGGCAGGCGGTAATGCGCGCGGCGAACGATTTCAGAAACTGCAAAACGTCTCTGCCGGCAAAACGATATATCCCTTAATAACAGCAGGAAATCCGCGCCCCGCTGGGCATGCGCGGCCGCGGGAAAGCCCAGCGAGAGAGAGAAAGATATGACGAGCGATCGGTGAGGGGGAGGAGGGAGAGAAAAAAAGGGCTCCGCACACACCGTTGTGGGTGGCGCAAGGTCGGCCGCTTGGACAAGCCCGCGCACGCGACTCTCTTCTCTCTCTCTCTCTCTCTCTCTCTCTCTCTCTCTCTCTCTCTCTGCCGTGAAATATCGAAGCGCGTATAATGTGGCCCAGCGAGTAATAATCCTTACGTAGCGAGACCGCGCGCTACTCCGCCTAGCGAACGGGTTTGTCCCGTTCCGGTTCCCCGGTATGAGCGCTTTCCCACCGGAGAAGCCTCTCTGCACGTATGCGCGACACTTTTCGACGGATTCGCCTATTAGTCTTTGTCTCTGTTAAAAGTATTTTTGCAAAACCTCCGAAATCAACAAAGCACATTATACGGGCACGCTGACGGGGTAGCGAGGCGTTAAATGTAACGAGAAAGAAAGGGAGAAAAATCGCGGAGTCGCATACATCAGTCAACGCGGCGTGTATATATTTAACCGATCAACAGCACGTAATTTCAACTCGTAATATTAATACACCTCCTCATCCTGCTTGGCTCCGAAGACGCGCGGGAACCCGGCGGAGGATAATCAATTGCCGCGAGAGCCGCACAAGGAAGTGGTTGGTCTTACGTCTTCCTCTCCTCCGCCAGACGCGGCTTCTTCTTCTACTTCTTGTTCTAACCACCGCGCTCATTTGCACTTTACTATAGAGCTGGCGGTCTCTTGCGGGAAAAGGTAGGGAAGTCTTGATGTTATACGATTCTTTCCATTGTCGAATAATCGTATAAATCGTGTACAGTGTCACATTTCTATTAACAAAGCGGCAGGTTACGAAGCTTGTGTTAGCGATTGTTCGGTGAATAAACCTATAAATTCGTTCAATAATCCGCAGAAGAAAAAAAAATAAAAGAATATTCATCTCTCGCGCGGCTATAAACGCTTGTAATATTAGGTGCGTTATTGCTGGAATTGATGTTATTAACTGTTATTCGGCGATAAGCAAACGGCGCTTAAATCGAAATATCCAAAGGAGTCGGAATTAATGACACCTTTTCGGAATTAATGAGACCAGCATCAATATATACATATCCGAGGGGTAATAAAACATTATCTTAAAAGTTTCGGCCTACACGCCTCTAGCACACGCATAAAACACGTACGCGCAAAAAACACATGCGCGCGCAACACACGGCAAAGCGGATACTCTCTCGGAAGAGAGAGAGAGAGAGAGGCAAAGTGGGCCACACCACACGCGCGACTCGCAATTAATAAGAAGCAAAACGACGTAGCAGCGGCCGATAAAAAGAGCCGAGAGAGCGAGTATAAGAAAGAAAGAAAGAAAAAATAAAGAAACAGGCGAAATCGAAAAGTATACATAAGCGACTCTCTCGTATACTGCTCCTTTAAAGCTCGCGAGATACGGCGCGGCTGGATCTGGCCCGCGCGTGTGTCTCGTCCCATACGTTACAAAGACCGAAAGCCGGGTGTACTGTGTGTCCGCGCGCGAGCCCGAGCTTATCTCCCGGGCTATAATGGCTTCATTCGCTCGACGATTTTCGCGCTCTCGTGGGAAGCGTGCCGCGTATAATCGGATAACGGTGGTGAGAGAATGCAGGATGGACCGATCTCGGGGGGAGGGGGAGAGGCTCTTAACGTCCGCCGGCGCTCTCGGTTTTGCCCGAATAAACGCCCACCGCTTGGGCGAATTTTTTGCCCTTTAAATTTCTCACTGTACTCGCGACGATGCGAAATATTTCAAGCGATTAGAATTCATGCTTTTAGCCGCGTGTGTTGCTGCTTTGTAAATAAGGCTTTTTATTGGGCCGACCGAGATATATACAGGTAAGCGCTCGAGCGGAAGTCGATATTAAGTAAGTGCACGCATGGCGGTGTCTCTCGGCGTTATAATTATTATAGGGCGAGCCGCGTATTAGCTTAATTCGATTACACTCGGTTATTTGCGAGAGAGAGAGAGAGAGAGAGAGAGAGAGAGAGAGAGAGAGCTCTCGATTACTTAGAGAGAAACTTCGCTTTATTTCCATACGAATAAGTTTCGTGATGTATGCGCGCTTTGATAAGATCGGCCCGCGGCGGCGGCTCTCCCGAACGAAATCGCCGTAATTTATGAAAATTCAATAATTGCCGCGCGGCGCGCGCGCGCATTTTGCAACGTACATATATTTTCACGGGATATTAGCGAGCTAATAAATTTTCGTGCATTTCGAAAATACGCGAAGGAGAGAAAAAAAAACGAACACTCGGCGCTCGGGGGCATATAGTCGATAAATTAAATTAGGCATAATTAGAATTACAGATCGTTTCTTTCGGCAAACGCGCTGAGAGAGCGGGAGAACGTGTAAGTCGAGAGCCAGGCGCCAGGACGAAATTTTGAATTTCAAAATGCACAGCAGTAGCTCAAAGCGCACTTGAGGCTTATCAGTCCGCGCGAGAGAGAGACATAATCCCCTCTGTCTCTCTCTCTCTCCGGGCCTCTCCTTTCTCGAGAAACTACAAGCTGTAGAGGCGCGCGGTGGCCGCGAGAAAACTAGTCGCCGAACTACTAATTAGATAACGAGACGCGACTCTACGACGTAGCGTCGCGACTTTCCCGGCCTCCTTGGCGTCTCGACTTTTTGCTGCTTGTCGCGCGGCCCGATGAAATGGCGCCTCTTGTCGCGCTATCTCTCGCCTACATCGCCGCGCGCGAGACGGCCGGCGGTGCGGGGAGAAGGCCAGACGTCCGCGCGGAAAGAAGAGGGAAAAAAAAGGCGGCGGAACGGCCACACACGTGTGCTCGCGCTTGCATACGTGGCGCCGAAGCCTGTCAGCCGCTTTTCGGATCGGCGACGGGCGTCGCCGTCGCCAACTGATTATGTACTTTAGAGCTGCTGCGGCTCGTCGGCTGTGCGGTCCTGAGGATTTCTCAGCGAGCGACCGGTGTGTCCTTAATTGTATTGAGGCAATTGTTCGCGCACCTACCGGAAATTGGAGCAAAAAAAGAATGGTTAAACGCGCGAATTATCGGTTCAAGATGCAAGAATAGCGTTCCGATTCTGTTTCAATTAGAGTACAGGCAGTATGACTCATGCGACTATGCCGCATTGACAAAGTATTTTGCGACAAGACTTGTTGGATATACCAGCGTAACAAATACTGCGCGACACTTTTTTGCGGAAAAGCTCGGAGAGAATTTTTCAATTGATCGACACATTTTTTTTTGCTGGTGTCAATCGGTCTGGTAGCAATTTTCCATTTCCACCTGGCTTTTCCGTTCCAATTTGTTTTTTTTTTTAACTCTTTTTATCCTTGTACCCTCGACACTGCTTGACAGTAATTAATCGATCGGAAAATTCAGCAACCGTATGTCGAGTTTGTTTTATCGATCTATATCGGTATCTGCACATAACGAGCTTTAGTTTTTGCACTTATAGATTGGAAAAATAATATAAGGTTAACAAGAGAATATTGCAGGCAAACTTATTTTATCCTACGGCTATCTCGGAATAACAAAGAACGGCGTTAAACAACAGCGCAGAGAAGATGGAATGCAGCTATTGCCGTGAAAGAATTATAATTTATTAGTCGTAGTAATTCGAGTTATCGATTGTTGAAACCTTTTCTCATTCCTCTATGGCTGTATAGTGACAACCGTATAATTTTATAATAATTCATTTTACACAAACATTATGCCATTTATGGTTAAGCAACGCTTGCTTTTATGGAAGTGTATTATCATTTTTTACGAAAAGCTCTATCAAATATCCGCCACAAACATAATATCCCGTGATTACGGAACAAATAACCGAACCCTCTTTTTTTCCCCCTCGTGTAGTAATACTCTCGTGTTTTCCACGAGAGTCAATGACGCGGCATTCGCATCCCGCCGGCATCTACACTGAGAAAAATTGTAGGGTAAAAATTACTATGTGTCTTAGTAAACCCCGGACATCGATGCATTTTGATGAAATTTACACACAAACTGGCCGAA
>JAPYYQ010002750.1:0-17759 GCA_030522585.1 Anagyrus pseudococci
GACGAATTGAAAACGATCCTTTTTCGCGGATAGTTTACTGAAAAAGACTATTCTTCGCTGAGAAATTGAAAAAGATCATTGTTCGTAGGGAGCGACGATTTGCTGTGATAATAATTAACATGAGGATACCTGGAAAATCATAAATATCTTTTCTTTCTGCTGACGGAAGAGCGGACGGGACTGGCGGTGTAGAGACTCCCCCATATACCTTTCATATACCCAATACCCAACATACCTCTTTCTTTCTATTCCCTTACACCGCTACGAGCTGTACTAAAGTATAGGCCTACGTATACTTAGTCTGTGATTAGTACGTTTAAAATTAATATATTAAAAAACATCAAGTTTAAGTTATTATTGCTTGAATAACAATAAAATAGACAATAATTATGTATTAAAAGTAACTTAATTGAATTTGAGTATCTGGTGCATTAATTTAATTGCAAATTTACATTAAAATTAATGTAAGTCAACTGATAATTTTATGTAAGCCATTAAGAATTAGGTTTATTTTTCATTAATCTCTTGTTGAAAACATAGAAATCTTTATCATGTACTAGATTTCAACAACAAACGGTAAATTTACTAAACATTTTGTCAATGTTTTGAAAATTTAACGCATTTCTAACTAAGAAATTTTCAAATTTTTACAATATATTTAATGTTTTTCCTAAAATTATATAAATATAGTACATTACGCAACAAGGGAGGCTTCTTTACTACCTCCCGTGTTGCGTATACGATTTTTCATTCCTGCGTCGGCAGAAAGCGACATTTTTCTCCCGCGCAGCGAAAGCGACATTTTTCTCCCGCGCAGCGGGAGAAAAATGTCACTTACTGCCCGCAGGGATAAAAAATTATTTACACACCTTAGCCGAATTTTGTAGAGAAAACCATAAATTATTTTTATAAATTTAAATAAAATTTCACTCTTAACTTATAAATTATAAGTGAAATTTGATATTATTTTGAAAAAAATTTACGGTTTACTCTATAAAAAATTCGGCATAATTGAATAAAATTTAATTATATATTGCATTAATAAAACGTGAATAGTTTATTAATAAAATTTAAAAAAAATAGAATGAAATTTTTTATTGATACATTAAATTTCAAACAATCCAACAAAATTTTATGAAATTATTTAAAATTTATGTTAAATACTACTAATATTTATTTTTAGTACATTAATTATATTGTAAAAACCAAAAAATTCCTTTGTTAGGAATGCATTAAATTTATAATACATCCACAAAGATTTAATAACGTTTCCATTACATTGTATGTTATATGCGTGACTCAAATTTGTTTTGTCGTTGCAACAAAATTTATGAAATTAGATTGAAATTTCATGTACATTCACAAAAATTTTAATCGTTGCTTATAAATAATAATGCATAACTAAAAGAAATATAATTATTTTTTACATTTATAAGAAATCAATTACCTGTTCATGAAATTTGTAACAGATACAATGAAATTTATTGTTACCGTTTAAAAAACTTACTTTAAATTTAATGATTTTAACACAATTTCGTATTCAGTTACTAAATATTGAAACTTTTTTCATGATTTTACATTAAATTTACCTAAAATTTAAGCTTATTTTTAACAGTGACATACATACATACATGTATGTATGTATGTCTGTATGTCTGTATGTACGCATTTTTTTGTCGCACGATAACTCGAGTAAAAAATAAGATATCGACTTGAAATTTGATACAGTCATTCGGTACATTTTACTTAAGAACTGATTAAATTTTGGGACCGATTCGACCTTATTTAGGTTGTCAATTAATAAAAACGTTTTTTTCTCGATTTTCCTAATTTTGTTATAACTTTTGTTGGTGATAGTAAAATGAAATAAAAATTGGCACACTTGTTTATTGTGTACTACTTAAGAATTGTTTAAATTAATTAAAAATGTTGGTTGATACTACAAATATAAAAACCGCTGCTAACTACCTTAGCAGTATGCTTTCTCAAAGAACAATAACAATTTTTTTATACAAACTCGGTTTTTAAAAATAAGCCTCAGATCTCACGATTTTCAATCTCGGCTTCGCTTCGTATGATAGTATATGTTAGATCTGGAGCCTTCTTTATTTTCCCGGCCTAGGTATGTAATATACTATTTACTCTTACATCTATATTACGATAAGAACAAATTACACGATTACACTTCTTATATAAGCAACGCCGTAGATTGCACGCAGTTGTCTTCAAAATAACCGGACGATATTTTCAAATCAACAATTGACATAAAATATTAGATTCTGTTGTTAATTATCATAAGAAACTGTATTCTAAAAACTGGATTTAAGTTATTAAAAAAATGCCATCTCTGTTCGGATAGACATTCACTCATCATGATTTAAATTTATAAAAAAAAAGAATATTAAATTCAATCACAATTCAATAGGTTACAAAGCCGATAGCATTCACCAATTCGTAACCGTATGATATCATTTTAATAAGACTTTTTTAAGAAATTATATTTGTCTATTAAAAAACAATTGTATATATAGTTAAATATAATTGAGAAAACTAATTATTCTAATGAGTTAAAAGCAAAACCTTCTTAAACCATCTTTTGGAATTAGCTAGTGCAGCTACATTTAGTCGTATTTATAATCTCGAGAATAGTAATCGCTTTTCCAACTGGCTGACTCTAGTCCCCGGTAGCAAGCGTCTCAAATATCTTCGACGGTACTTTAAACTTTGCGCCATCTGTGGCAATAAAACGAACAGACTCGGCTGCTTGAGTTCGCATTCGTAGTTTTAATTTGGTTCAGTGAACATCCGGACACTACTTACTTAACGCTACTATGGTAAGCTTTGAAATAATTTTACATTCCGTCGCTTATTAAGACTGTTCGATTATTAGCAAATACCGTGACATTGATTTATTTATTTTACTTGGCTGTGATCGATTAATAAAGAAGTTTTTTGTTTTTTAGGCTGACTTAGCACCGAAAGACGTAGAAAGTAAGTACTAAAGGAGTACATTTTATTTATGTATTACTTTTTACATTTAAAATGTTACACAAAAATTAAAAAACTGTTTAATAAACGACCTTATTTTTATTTTATTTTTTTTAAACAATAAATTTATTATATCTACTTTATCTTATCTATTTTACTTTTGTTGGCAATAAGTATTTATTAATGAAAATGCAACCATTTTTTATAAAATAGTTCATTTTCAACTTTTTTCAATATCCTTTAAAATTTTAACTATCATTTCGGAACAATATTTATTACTTAATTCGATTTACATTTTCACCATTTTTAGTCAAAATTTTTTCATATATGTTAAAATAAATCACTTAGTACAAATGTTTTTTTTTATTATTAATCTTATAAGATGTGAATTCGATTACCGTAAATTGCTCAAGCGGGTTACAAAATGTCTCACCTTTTAAATTTGCTGAATGCAACTTATAATTATAGCCTTAATCGAAGCTTGTCGATTCTCTGGCTAAAAATATCAGAGTAGCCGGTCTTATATGGCTGGTCAGATTTAATTTGACCCAGTACTTTAACGTTAGCAGGAAGAGAGAAAGGGTTTAAAAATAACAAGAAAAGTTTTTAATTGTGTTACCTTATTCAATTGATTAAATTAAATTCAGCAAAACTTTATCAAATTTACATTATTGTGTCAGTTTCACTTATTGCTAGGCAGCTTCGTTTTTTAAAACACGTAATTTTATTTTTTCACACATACAAGAAAATGTAAATTATAATGTTGTAAAAAAGATTTTTTTAAATATGAATAATCTAAAGTAAGAATTAAATAAATTTTTATTATTAAAAACTATTTTTTCAAAATGACAATTATTTTTCTTTATCAGAAGCGGAATTCGCATTTTCAATCTACGACGCTGACGGCACCAATATCATCGATTGCATCGATCTCGGGAACGTTCTTCGTGCCTTGAACTGCAATCCAACGAATGCTACTATTGAAAAATGGGGAGGCACAAAGAAAAGAGGAGAAAAAACAATGACGCTCGAAGAATTTTTACCAATTTTTAGCGACGCGAAAAAAGACAAGGAGCAAGGCTGCTATGAGGACTTTATCGAGTGTCTTAAATTGTATGATAAACAAGAAAATGGTACAATGCTGGGAGCAGAATTGTCGCACATTCTAGTATCCCTGGGTAAGATTCATTCTTCTTTTCACTTGAAATACAGCTCTCTATTACACATTTATATGTAGTGCAATAAAACATTTTGTTAATTTATTAATATATCGTATTGTTTTCATTTACAGGAGAAAAATTGACAGATGAAGAAACTCAAATTACGCTCAGTGAATGTCTAGACCCTGAAGATGAAGATGGATTTATTCCGTATGGTCGTAAGTAAACGAATATTTTTAAACGTTTTATTATTGTCAAGTTCATATATAACATCCTGTTTAAATGTTCTAGAACATTATTCAATCAAATCCTATGAATTTCACTTTAATATTACTTTAATTCTTTTTCTGTTATTAGATGTAATTTGTAACTTATATGAATTTTTTTAATTAGATGAAAAATATATTTATAGATGATTTTTGACTCATCACTTTCAATAAAATCAATTAAGGTATATGTGTCACCAGTTAAATGTCAATAACTTTTTCATAACAACCCTGGTAGAAATCGTTTCTAATAATTGGTCAGAAACAAGCGATGAAAAAATGCATAATTTTTTCAAAACGATAAAAAAGCCATAAACTGGCTTGTTTTACTGCTACTGTTTCTTTCTAATAAAACTGCCATTAAACTGGCAAACTTTCGTAGACCAACAAATGAACATTAAGGTACCTTTTTTTTACCTTAAATTAAAATATTTTTCGAGCATTAATTGGCCAGGAGTTTTGGACTGAACAAAAATCAATGGAATTATCGTTTTTTGGTAAATTTCTTGTTCTTTCCTCTGCTGCACGGAAAAATTGAATATTGTCTCAGCTTGGTAAATACGTATCCTATAAAGTCACGGTAATTATTTAGACTTTTATTTAGTGTGTGCATTTTAAGTTCATTCGGCATTTTCAGAGGTTATGTCCGAACCATAAAAAAAGTTCAAATTACCTTAAAGAAATTTTACATTAATGTTAACTTTATGGCCAGTTTTGATGGTCCAAACATGCTTACAAATTTCTACCAGGGAATTTGTAATTATTGTACTTTTGAAATTTAATACTGAATATATCCTAAAATTATTTAACTGTACACATAAAAGTATCATATATTAGAAACGGGGTTTTAATTCTCAAAACAATAAATTGATAATTTAGTAGATTATACGACTAGATGTACATACACAAGTTATCGTTATTCAATCTTTGTTTGTCCTAAAATAGATTAGAAAATAGAAAACCTTTAATTCCAAAGTTTTAAATTATTGGATGACCCTTTTAGTAGATGCTACTTTTTAAGTAGAGAGTATGGATAATTTGTAGTATAACAAAGCCCTCCTCCCTTTCAGTTTGACTTCCTTACTTACTTTTACAGCGTTTATCAGGAAGCTGATTTAATTGCGAATCTCTACACTGAAAATATTTTGAAAACGTAAGTAGTCCCCGTAGTTTAACTAATATTATTTAACGGATTAATATTAAACAATGTCAAAGTTAAATTATTACTCAAATTAATTCTCAAATAAAAAAGTGAATGTAATGCAAAACGATTAATCGTAAATACTTAATTTTTCTGCTTTTGGAGCACACAATAATACATATATAAGACACCCGAATAATATAAAATTTGAATATTTCTTAATGTTAAAGAATTATTTTGTGCTCTATAGACTAATGCTTATTAAAGTCTTTTCTGTTTTTGCTAATTTATAGGATAGTAACGTTCCGGTACAGCAGAGATCCAGCCCTTAATAACAACAACTTGCTTTTGAGTTTGCTATTAATTAACTCATCTTTTGCAAAAGATATAAAAATAGTAAACTTTTAAAATTTATATTTTTATTGCTTTTAACGTCAGATAATTCACGATTTTCAACTTATCATTTAAATTAATAAGTTGAAAAAATCAGATTATTGAATCTTATTATTGTTCTTTTTTTTTAAAAAATTATATTTTTACAGCATTCCTTAAACGGTTGTGCGAAAGAGCTTCTGCAGAATAAGTGTACTCGAGGAGAAACCGGATATTCCACTAATGAATGTGCATCTTTAATGGTAATCTCAACATTTACCAATACCTTTGATTTATCTGTGAAGCGAAACACTTGGACTACAATATCTTAGTCTACTCAATAAGAAGAATTCAATGAACGAGTTAATTACTATGTTTGATGTAGATTACTTTATTGTATATGTAATTGTATTATATTCTTTAAAAAATGAAGAAAAAAATTGTGTCAAAGTCTCCTGAAAAGTTGTATCAACAAAATTATAACAAAAACATAATAATTTGAATTTAATGTTTAAATAATTTTATTAAATGTAATATTTCTACTGAACGATTACAATTGATTTTAACTTTTAAGAAAAAAAAATATTTATACAGTATAATAAAATAAAATAAGTGCACGAAAATTATAATTTATTTATTTTACTGCCAATTTTTCGCTGCAAAGTATAAGTCATTCTGTTGTAAGCCAGCCCTATATGCTTAAGTTTTATGCATTTTATGAATTCTGTTGAAAAAAGTCAAACAACCAGATACGAAAAAAGTTACTGTAGGTATATGTACAATTACATCTAGTCCTCGAAACATATGTCTTTATTGATTGAATAAAATATATAAATATAAAAATGATTTTAATTAAAATACTGTTTGCTTTAAATAATTTCATTTTTTGAGCTTTTTTATAATTTTTCAATAAACAATCGATTTAGTTAAAAAGGAAAAATAGTGATTTTTTACTAATGCTTGGGGATGTTATAGTTGGTCGACTTCCAGTCCACGTTGGGCATAGAAGTTGATAGGTTAATTCATTGAATAAAATGTCTGTCCAATTATCAACATGAATTTTTATTCATTTTCAACTATTGCACAAATTTCGTTAACAAATATTAAAATTGATAAAACTATACTACGTAATTATTTATAAACAAAATTACCCATCTACGTCGTTAAAATTGCTATTAATCTTGGTGTTTATTATATCAAAGTATCTTCCTCTTGCGTCGGCAAGACCATGACGAGTGAATGCTGAGAGCTTGTGCGTTGAGTTGACTGGGTGACGAGTGTCGCTTTGTCGCCGCTATTACTATTTATAGAACATTCTGGCGAGCTTTCATCGAAAGCTATTTGATTAGTGGCGGTGCTGCTTGTCGAAGGTAAGTCGGGTGAGGCCAATGGTGGAGCGTTGTCAATTTGGCTGCCATTGCTTTCCAACGATACTAATTGCATGCTGTACGACTCTCTGTAGCCGGAAGTGCTCGACGTATCTTCGTCCCAAGAAATATCAGATTGCGGTCTAAGATAAAGGTGGTGATGAAGTGCCAAGTGCTGTGGTTGTTGGACCTGCTGTGTGCCCGATTGCGAGCTTTGCGATTGATCTGCAGGTGGAGTTAGCCAATCTCCCTCTGCTTGTCTTATCGATGAACTGCGTCGAGATCGGATAGATGTGGAATCAAATGACACGTTAAACAATGGAGATGTCTCGGTTATGGGCGTGGAAGTCAACAGCTGAGGAGGCTGGGTAGATTGATAATCTGAAGGTGATAAAGATGACTCGGGGACTTTTGATGACATTGTCTGGAAACGTTAAAAAGCTTGATTTTCTATATACCCTGATGTAAAGTTACGGTAGTTGAATAATTTGAAGAATATAACAATTTTTATGGGACATTATTTTGTCTCGATTTGAGGAACTAAAATATTTTTATTTCAAGGAGTTATATAAAATAAAAAGAAAGTTATACGTGGTTAGTAATATAATTGTAATTAAAGATCAAAACGAAAAAGTATTCAAATTATTACCTCAACGTGACTTCGACGACTCTTCCTCAAACGGAAAGTTCTTTTGCTTTGACCCATAGATCGTTGAAGTCTTGGCCTGTCCTGGCGACCTTCACCAGAGCTATCTTCATTGAGACTGTTTGGGCTCAACTGAGTCGGTGCTGTCTCTTCTAAATAATTATTAATTCTTATTAATGTTTTTTAACAATTTATTATCATCATTTTTATAATTCTAATCATGCTAATATATATTGTTTACGATTGTAAATTCTACATAAATAATATTTATAAAATTTTTTAAATCGTCAAGACTAATACCTTGTATGTTTGAACAATTATAATATGAATAAAGGCATACAATTATATCAGGATAAATTTATGAATAAAATGTTGCTACAATTTTATCGAAGGTTCACAACAGTCATTTTAGGTTGACAATTATTTTTTACAAGCTCAAGAATATTTATAGTTATACAATTGAATAAATTTTAAAAACCTGTATTTGTCTTAGGAATTTTACCAATTATTGTTCTTAAAGAAAGTGTGAGTAGTGTAAGTGTAATACGCTTATCTGTTTGTGTTACTGTGTGTACAAGTACGCGTGACTTATAAACCATCTAACATTAACATTAGGTTAGTAAATAACAATTGGGAGTCCTCTTATGTTGCTACACATTTAAAAGATCAATTTAAGAATACAAAATAGGAAAGTCTAACATGAGTTGGTGTACACCATGCTTGATGAATATATATCGGTAATATAAAATATCACCATGTCTGTACTCAAATTATTGGTTGTATAAATTATCAGTAACTCAAATAATGGTTGTTTGGAATTTAATGTAAAATGTGGGTCATTTGTAATGAATGCATACAAGCTTTTTAGATCTTAATTGAAAAATGTTTCTTTGTTTTTAAAATACTTAGATTAAAGGAAAACTATGTAGGTGTATATCGAACAAAAATTTTTTCCTGCTTTTTGCTAAAGTTTGCCAATCGATGCATCAAAAACTTTTCACAATTTCCGAGAATAAAGTTCTTTATAATAAATAATAATAGTATATAGCTTTTTACACTACTAGGGGACTCCGCTCACCAAGCTCCGCAAACGCTGCCGCAGAGCAAGGCTGCTGTTGTTTTTGAACAAACGCTATCAAAAGTCATATCATAACAACCGAAGAGTTGCGAAAGATTCAAAGAGAAAAAAAAGAGGGTTTATCTACAATTGTTTGTACTATTTACGCTGTTTCGCGAGTATGTCAATATCAAATTAAATGACAATGAATTAATTATCAATAATGTAAAAAATGTAATAGATATATAAGAGAGGCGCTTTCAAAGGTCATAATAAAACTGTAAGTAAATACAAAAATAATAATAGAATGGCTTTTAACACTATTACATTTATTATTAATAAAATATTTACTTTACTGGGAATAACAAACTTACGTAATTCTTAGCTGTTTAAGGTTTGTGTTTATATAATAAATATTATAGAAAATATTTGTTCATTTATTGGTTATATTTATTAAAAATCAAAATAAAATTTGTATTTTAAAATGGATAAATATACATAATTATATAATTATAAACAACTACTTGATTAGCTATAAGGTTTGACTAGGGTTGTAAATGATGGAATTATACAGTAGGGTTGTGCCCAAACTAATAAAAACATTACACTACTCGATACACTGCGGTATTTTAAGACAATCAGGAAAAAATGTAGGGAAATGTGTTATTTCTTATATTTTTCTACAAAATTATTTGGTAAAAAAGGGTCTACATCCATCATTTACACCAATATATTAAAAACATGAATATAAACTAATTTGATTGTACGTTTAAATTACATCGTTATTTTTTATTGTTTAAACTTTATTTTTAAATAACAATTAAAAATTTTTAATATGTTATTTTTCTTGAAAGGATTATTAAAAAATTGAACTTAATTATTCTCACTATTAACAAATAAGAATAAAAATTGAATTGCTCTAGATTAAAAAGGGGCTCGATACTATGGGAATGTTTATACAAGAAACAGTAATGGAAATTGTTTAAATTCGTAAAAACCAATAAATCATAATAATAATTGTACTAATTAAAGTAATGATAAAAACGCAAATACTTACATAGAAATAAGATTAGAAGTTAATTGATTATCTACAATCATAAGCAAGTTCAAAAATTATATGGTTAATCGTTTTGTATGGGTCTGAAATAATAGACCACGTACGTCTTTCGTAGAAAAATTTTGTTATGCTATCTCAATTTATACTACAATATAATTTATACTACAATAAAAAATTAAAAATTTACGCGTAATTCTACCATGAAATTTTTTTCTCTCTTGAAAAAGCTCAGCTAATTAATAAACTGAGAACTTATTTTAGTTAAAAAAACTTTAAATAAATGGATTACTATAAAATTTTTTAAATGTATTCATGTTTACTTGAAATTTAAATGAAAATTTAGAAACAAGATTTTTAATAAATTTATGATCTACTTATTTTGGTTTGCGTATTTTTAATTTTTATTAATTTATTCAAATCTTTTTATAACAATTCGAAATGCAAATTAAAGAATAATTTGTGTCTTCTTTATTTTTTTACATGAGTTTTATGACTAGAAAGTAATATTTAGCAAAATGCTAATTCTGAATCAATGCGTTTCATGTTTTTATTTATTTGACCTAATTTAACGCAAACGAAATGTTAAAAACTCATAAAACAAAAATAAAGTCTTATGATGTGTGTAGCAGATGTTACAGAATTTTTTTTCAAAAATGAGGCTATAATTCATTGAAAAAAATTATCAATCTGGTGAACGTTTTTTTATTAGGATTTTAATTCTGTTAAATTAATCCAAAAAACCACGGTGTGTTTTTTTAACAAATTTTTCAAACCAATTTATTCATAATTCTATACTACCTGCTATACGTAGTAAAACTTTATTTGCAGAATTTTGTTAATGTAAAATTAACAAAAACTAAGTAAATTTGAAAAGATAATTAGATGGCGCTTTAGGAGTATAAATAATAGTTTTGTCATGTGAACGTGAGCTCTCCGTTCAGAAATATACGTATTATTTTTAAATAAAAAATTAAAAATTGTTTTGAAGATAATTTATTAGAAACTAAATAGTAAGGAGTATTTCATGAAATGTGTTTGATTGTAATATCATTGATCTAAGTTAAATTTTTTGTTCGCATTAAAATTAAGTATCGGTATGGTTGCGTGGGGTGCGCTTACTTATTGACTATACCGTTCCGACACTTAAAATATAAAGCAATAACTATATTTTTAAATTACAGTAAATAATGTATGAATATAATTGAATGAATTGTTTATATTTAAGGGATATGGATTTATCGCGTAATATTTGCTCAAAATATGATACAAAAATGTTAACTTGCACATTAAAGAGCACTAAAATGTAATATACTGGTAATGTTACTTATAAATAGAAAAGAAAGTGAAATTATTAAATCTATGAAAATTCCGGAAAAAAGCACCTATCAATTTTAAATATAATAGTAATAATAAATGCAACAATAATTATTGACCACAGAAAGTGCACTGTTATTATTTCTCATAATAGAAGTTCAACGCAATCTGAGTAACACATACTGTAGTAATATAATAGAATGAACTCTCAACAGTTATACATATTATAAGTTAGCATAAATATTAGAAATACAATAAAATATGTTCTTAACGTACAAAATAAATTGAATCATACAGTCTAACAATAATATTATTAATTTATGTTTTACGCATTAATGTCAAATAATATTCGAATCATTAATTTTCGTTTGAAAATCTAGTTTGCTAAGATTTGAAAAAATTTGTCAAATATCAGCAATTCCAACTATGGTATTGTAAATGTTTACGTTACCTATTAGTAATTTTTGAAAATAAATTGTAAATATTTGAAACATTAAAAAAGTGAAAGTGGAAAATGTATCAATTTTTCACACACTAAATTTTATTTAACGTGGAAATGTGATTACTCAAAAAAAATTTGTAGTGCTAACTGAAACTTTGAAACTGTTTTCCTTTCAGTTTTAATTTAACACTATACTTGCAGAATTTCTAGGTGTTATTCAAAAATAAAAAAAATACCTTATCTACCTGCTCTGAAGGAGAGCAAATTATTTCAAGGGCAGTTACAAATCTATTTCCCCCTTGAGTATCATACAACAGTTTCAACAACTTTTTGAAAATAGACTTCTAAAATTCTTGTTCTAATCATCGTGTGTTAGAAACTAAATGTTCATTTGTACATCAAAATTTAATTTCACGGATGATTTATTTGCAACAATGTACTACTGTGTACCTGTTACTTGTGGTTGATTTGTTTGCGATGTACTGGGATGAGTTTTGTCGATGCCGTCTCGTAGAGTTCCCGAACCAGCGCTTGTACTTGAAATGGATCCTGGTAAAAGAATACAGTTTAATTTTTTAAATTAAACTTATGAAAATATAAATAAAATTTTATTTTTGATTTACAAAAATGTATGTTATAAAAATTATTAATACTAGTCATTAAATTTTGAAAAATTTATTACCTCGAGCACTAACACCGTTTGTTCCTGTAGACACTTGACTTTGTAAAGAGGCTTTTGTAGCATTACTCGTTGAACTAACTGATTGATGGGACGAAGTAGGTTGACCGATGGTGACAGTTGATGTTGAACAAGGCGTCTCCGCCGGTGTACTTTTTGCATAATTCCGAGTTCCCATTTCACCTGTCAACAAGTCGATTAGTAGCGATGGTCGTTGAGTACGTGGTTGGCCTTCGTTTATTTGATGCATGTCAGCAACGCTTCGTTTTGGTTCTGGCTGCATTTCATCTACATTAAAAATAAACAGTTGAACTCTTATACACTAAATTAGATACTAATTTTGGTGAGAAAATGCACGTAAAAAGAAAAAAAGGTGTAACAGTTTAGTCATCATAATAAATGTTTAAAGTAAATACCAAATTTACGATCTTCTATTTCTTCCTTGAGTTTTTTTAATTCGTTCATTAGATCGGAAATTAAAGCTCCCCTAGACTTTGGAACAGCCATACCAACGCCATTTATTTTTTCTCTTATGACACTTTGCATATTTCGTTCGTGATCGGAAATAGGCGCTTGACCAATTTTATGAATAATAAACGGCAACATTTGTATATACAATGGTGTACGGTGAGTAACTACAAATTCCAAAAAATCCCAAAGATACAAAGAGGCTTCGTTTCGTTTATTTAGCAATTTCATTGTACGCAAAATTCTAGGCCATTCCGTTCGTAGTTCCGATTCAAAGCATATAATTATTATTTTTAAAGCTGTAAAAAACGAAGAACATTATTTTTTAAAAACAAAAATTTATTGTTCAGTTATCAGATAATTTTTTAAACAAGTCCATGTTAAAACTAAAAACTATTTTTTCACATTTTTTCTTACCTAAAAAGGCAACTTGGTACAATGTTATCGACGTTTTTGTTAAATTTTTTGAATCTCTTGCTGCAAATGTTAAACTTCCTGCTCGTAAATCTGTTGCAGTTTTTAAATTTGGAGCGGGTATCTGCATTGTTTTGGCACCTACTCCTGAGGGCCAAAGTGTATTCAACACAGCTGATAGAGCGAAACATATGTCTGTTTTTCTTAGTCTAGTTACATCTAAAACAATAAATATTTAAAAGAATGATTATACGTTCATACTCGTACAATATTACGGGCTTCCTTAAAACATGTTACTTATTCCAATAGTATGTAATAAAAAGCTAATTATCTTCCTAATTTTTGTAGTTATTATGTAAAATATTTTAAAAATACTAAGACGCGATAACAGCATTTTTGGAAAGATTCGACACGACCAAAGCATTTCTTAATAATATACATTATGAACTCTCTATTCATTATTTTATCACTCATTGTTCAACTGTTAATCCCTTCTATGTATCGAGGATAAATCGAGAGTTTATATTATTTATTCATGTATGTGCTGTCTGAACATGATCACCAGTCTAGGATTTCCAAATGCATTAGCCTCTACCATAATAGGTCTAAAGATATTTGATATAGTTTAGTTGGGAAAAGCTAATACAAAAAACCATACAAAAAGGTTGCAACCACAGTACTTCCAGGTGATGATGGTGGACAATGGATGTTCAAGCTGTTATTGTAAACATATGTTAAAATAATAATCAGGGATACGGAACTCTATAAACGGCGACTGATCAGGTTGTATAAGCAAGTTAGCAAACATTAATTGAGGGTTCATAGTTTATATATCAAATGGCCTTAGCTTTTTATTAGATACTATCGGAATTTGTTTCTAATTTTTTAACTCTAAATTGAGACTGTCTCTTTACGTTTGTATAATATTTTCAAGTAAATTACCATTTCTTCCTGTTCCGACTCTAAGAAATAATGGTATAATTAAATTTAGTAAGACATTTTCTGCTCGAGCTGCCGTAGCAAACATTGAATGTCCACCGCACACGTTCTCTAAAGTGTAACCTTCTCCTAGTGATATTACTTGTAAAGCAAGTAACCGAAGAACTGTCGAACAAAAGTGTTGGGGTGGTATTTTACTCATAAGAGCAGCTGAAGCCGATGATGTAACTTCGATCTGAGCCGTATCGCCAATTATAAGAGACTGACATGTACTTAGCAACGTTTTCAAATACTGGAAATGTGCAATGTACGGACATCTTTTAAGTGTCTCGTAAACACCTTTTAAAAGATCACTTGCAGCATCCCAATTTGTATTTCTTCTTATAGAGGCCTTTTTATAAATTTTACTGAAGGTTTTATCAAGTCTGCGAATAATAAGTGTTAATGCTGGCCTCATATCATCATTAGACCATTCCGTAGATGGTAAGATATCATTCATATAACGTTTTAATCCTCGACAAGCCATTGCATGTGGATCATAAGGAGATATTTTTAGTAGGCTGTGAGCAATATCAGCTAAACGCTAAGAACAAAAAAATATCAATTTAGTATTTATAAAAATACAGGTTACGTGTATGATACCAAAGAAAAATTTATAACTAACTATGTGACATCTCGAATCAAGAAGTTCGATAGGTTTACTGTCTTGTGACTTTTTATTAAGTTCAATGAGTCGAACTGAGCATCTCGCTACGAAATCCCCAACCATATTAAGAAGAGTATCACGAGGCCTTAGAAATTCATTTTTATGGCTAGCTTCTGCATCATCATTTTCATTTAATTTATTCCGGGCATTTTCGGTGCATTTACCGATATGAGCTTCTTCATCGAAGTCGTAACCTGGTGAGTAAGGACCTTTACCATAATTTTTTTGACTGGAACCCTTATGTTCTGGGCTAGATTTCTGAGGACGGTTGTAGTACCTAAAAATAATTATAAGTCAAATACTTCTACATTTTTAATATGAAATTCATGGATCTAACGTAAAAAATATTTTATTGCATTTATAACTATCAATTTATAACTTATTTATTATTTTATAGTCAATTTATCTTTTAAATTTATAAAATACAATGGACATATGTAATACTCAATACTTTAATTCTCACAAAGATTTTATTAAAAATCAAAAATGAAATATTTCAATAAGTAAAAGATATTATTATTACTTAGCTAAAGCCTCAGAGTTATTAACAAGTGTTCTGATAGTAATTGCTAATTGATTTATAATTTCCTTTTCTGTTTTTCCTTCCTTACTGTACGTTGGGAGTTGAATTTGTTGTACGTAACAAGGCATTATAGCTTCCAATATGGTCTACAATATAATAAAAATGTATTATAGTATAATTTTTTATAAATAATAGTTTTTGTAGAGTGTGACAAAATGTTGATGTAACTTTAATTTTCTTATTTCATTGGCTGTTTAAATTTATTTAAACATAAACAATTAATTAAATGTTAGTAGCTCTACATACCAACATTTGTTGTCCTCTCAAAGAATCAGCAGCGTATGAAGTGACCATAACACACAATGATATACAATCGAGGATGGTTACCATTTCATCTTCGTCATGGTAACAAAAATCTATTGCTTTTAGCGGTTTATCGGCTTTTACAAGTTCGCCAATGTTTAAAGGATCAGGCGAAGGAGTTTCGAGACTCAGTAGAAGATTAAATAAACAAGAAGAAGGAACCTAATTTATACATAAAAATAGAATGATGAATAAATCGAGTACAAATAAAAGAAAATATTGAAAAATTTCATACTTTAATAAACAAATTTATTACCTTGTGAGCTTCCCCAACAAGACTTGTCTCATCAGTATCCAAAATAGCCGAGACGCTTCCGAACATTTGAAGAATAAATGGCTTTCTATTCATCAAGTAAAATTGTTTTACTGCATATTCAACTGTTGTAGTAACAAGTTTATTCGTTTGATGCGTAGAATAAAGTTGTAACAACGTCGGCATGATAAGAAAATAACCATTTGTGGAAAAAATATTTTTAAAATTATGAGCTGCATTAATGTACGTTGCTACTACGTAACGTAAAATACAAGAATCCTCGCTGTGCAAGAACAAAGCTCCATTAAGTACATTTAGAAAAAGATGAATGTCTCCAGAATAAGCAAAGTTCCCTGCCATCGCTTCAAACATTCTGGCAATTAATCGTACCCACATAAACTTGTGCATTACGTCAAGAGCTAAGAGTTGCTAAAATGCGTGATAAAAAATGTAATTTTTTTATAGCTGCAATAATAAATTACAAAGTAGGAAACAGAATATTTAAAACTACATTACTTACTCTTCCCAGTTCTCCGCCTTTATAAAGGTCAAGATCCGCTTCTAAGGCTTTACGAGGAAATGACGGCAATTTCATTAGCTCCTCATGAAGAAATACTACTCTTTGAACAACCATATCGACATTTTTTAAAATCGCCCAGGTCAACAGTACTTTTCCTATTTCTACAAATTTATGTTTTAGTTCCTGCTGCTGCAGAGCATTAAAGGCCTCTTCTGGTTCCATATGGACTAACTCTAATTGCGGATACTGAGATCGTTTAAAAAAATAGAAATCTCTCACGTATGATGACGAATTATGAATTTGATCTACATTTAAAAAAAAGAGGTAAATGTATAATAACAATTTAACAAAACATCATTGATTGTAATTGTGTATCTTACGAGTTTTATAATCAATTAAAAAATATTCCTTATGTTTGGCTTCTTCGATACCAAAGAAATCAAGACTTTCTCGAAGAATTTGACAAAATTGAGTATCTTCTTGAACGGGAAACTGTGAAGGTATGCCACCAGCATCAGGGTCTTGTGGTCCATGAACAATAATTTTTTTTGCTGATGGAACATTAGCTGTTAATAAGATTGACGCATCACATTGTTCTTTTCTCAATATTTGTTTTAAATCTTTAAACATAATGCCATGTACGCTATGTACAACCTAAAATTAATCAATTAATTTTGTTTTGTAGATTTATCGTATTTAACAAGGAGAACATCAGGTCTCCGGGTAACAGATTTTTCTGAAACTTGGAGAGGTGTTTCCTGGCATCAAAAAAAGATGTTCTGTGCCATTATTTAAGTCTCATAGGCCTTTTTTGTGTGGGTCGTAGCCACATTTGAAAATACCCTTTTATCAGCGTACAAGTCAATAGTGCAACTAATATTGGTTTGTAGGCTTGCAAAATAATGTTTATTCTTTAAAAAGTACTTATTAATGAAGTATTAAGTATAATTACATATATGTTGTATGTATTATGCTTTGCTGTAAAATATTATTGCATAATTCACGATATGGAAGTATTTTTTATGCGTTAATTCTGATAAATAACATAATTTTTAAGAAAATAATATTCATACATGTATTTATG
>JAPYYQ010002751.1:0-15951 GCA_030522585.1 Anagyrus pseudococci
AAAATAGGGGTATTTTTTTTTTACAAAAAGACACGGTTCAGATAGTTAGATGGATGCTATCTCGCCTAGATTCGGCTCAGGATTTAATGGGTTAAGAAGCGGTTATTCGTTGAATAGAGATACATTTCGAGAGGCAGAGAGAGAAATGCAAATGGAAAACTTTTTTCAATTGCCAATGCACGAATTGAATGAACGTAAACGTTGCTTTTTTTCGTACACAAATGTTGCTGATCGTTCGATTTTATAACGTGGACGAGTATAAAAAAAAATCAGGGGGAGATAATTAAATTAAAGATTAACCTGGATTCCCAGGCTAATAGACTGAAAACCATAAACGGCAAACTGTGACGATGGCATTCTGGAACAGCAATAGGATTTTAATGAGAGATTGTTAGCGAAGAGATATTATCGTGTGTGCCATTACTAAACTTTTTTATTGTCATCATTATAATAATTTTTGTCTCCCTCTCTCTCTCGCGCGGGGCGCATGCCTAATTTTCAGCCTACTCGAAAGTGCCTCTCTGCGTATATATTGTTTACCTTTTGCCTTCCCTCCCAAGCCGGTATAGCGCGCCTAGTACAAAATTGCCGACAATTAAATAATTGCCGATCCATTATACATTGTAACTTATTATCATTTTAATAGCACTTTTGCATAAAACTTGGCGCCGACCCACAAAATGAAAGGAAGGAGTCTCTCTCTCTCTCTCACATCGTGACCAAATTAATTTTCAATCAACCCACCCCCTCGCCGCCAAGCTCCCGACATCCTTAATTTTGAAAATTCTCAAAAACAGCAAGAACATCCAATTAGAAGAAGAAAGAAAAAACAAAGGTTCAGCAGGTAACCTTCTCACTGTGCTTGGAATAATAAAGTTCTCATCAGAGAGCTAGCTTCTCGCGACAGCTACAGCGCAGAGGCAGCAGCAGCGGAAGTCGGAATAATAACAGTCACGACGTTACTCGCGCGTGTATACGCGATTTCCGCGAGATAAACGGAAAGAAGAGAGGATAGGCTGGCGTCGTCGTTGGGCGTGGAAAAGGAAAAAAAATAAAAGGATACTCGCGCCGCTCTCGCGCGCAAGTGTCGTTAGATGTAAACGGCCGCTGCGGCTTTAATCATTTTCGTGTGGCGGTGTGCGGGGGATGGGGGGGTCTACGTACGCCGTGGATGAGAGAAGACAAGTCTTTGCAGCCGTGTGTCGGAGAGTAACCGCTCTTTCGCGCATGTGCACGCGACGAAAAGCTCCCGCAATTTACGCGATTATGGAATCAGCCGCTTTTTTCTTCCCCCCCCCCTCCCCAGCCCCAGCGCGACAGAAAAAGAGGAGCCGCGACATGGGAATAATTGCAGAAGAGAAGAAACGACGACGAAGACGAATTGCGTCGCCTCCGTGTGCTCTCTGCGGCTGGATGCTTGCGTTGTGCCCCCTGGCTTTCTTGTTTCTCTCGTTCTTCTTCTTCTTCTGCTGGCTTATTCCAGCCTGCATCTAATGTTAGCACGCTGTATTTTAGCTCCGTGCATCGCCCAGCCCGCGATGCACTTTTCTCGCTTACTTTTTGCGTCACCGACTTTTATGTGTCCGTGTGTTACGTATCGTCAGGGTCTTATCAACCTTATGCGCTGTTTTGTAACCGTCTTAACTTAGCTTTGTCATCGGTAACGTCCGATTAACTCATTCGACTTCTATATTTATAAGCCACACAGTTTATCCGACAAGGTTTATTTTCAACAAGTCCGTTAAATATGGCTTTATTCATAGAGCAACGAGAAGCATCACATAAAAATTGTATCACTCTCATCCCGATCTACAGTCATCTCGATTATAATTAGATAGGAGGAGGGAACATTTCCCGCGATCACGGAAATAAGAGATGTAAAAATACATTTTTTTCGTGTTCCAAAATGTACGTCCACGTCGCACGTGTGTGCGCGCGCGCGTGAGCGAGCGAGCGAGTGAAAGCGTAAATCGTACAACGAAAATAGGAGCGCATATAAAAGAGTAACCCGAGAGCCAGCGGACGAAGTCAGACCAGCGTTGGCTCTGTTGCTGCAGAGGTGCAGCAGTGTTAAGGCTCTCTCAGTATTTTCGTCCGCGCTTTTTCTTTTTGAAATTTCTGAAACTCCCGAGGCTCGCGAGCGTCTCACTCTCTCTCTCTCTCTCTCACCCAGCGAGCCTTCCTCCTTTTTCCTCAAAACGAAACCCGCTACAATCTCGTCTTACCCCGTTACAATAGAGCAGCTGTCCAACAGAGTGACTCCATTAAGAAACTTCAGTTGTTTGATTGCGCAATACTCCACTCCCAACTAACGCCGTAACACGAGCATCGATCCCCCTCCCCCCTTCTTTTTCTCCCTTCCTCTTAAGCAGAAACGACAAAGATGCAACATTCAGGCATCAGTCTCGAGGCTATTGTTCCAAAAAGCCGTTGCGAAATGTTTGCAAATTAAACCTTATCTCTTGCCAAAAAGCTCGAATCCTTGATTGCCTTCTCTTACCCGCCTCTCCCCTTCCCCGCCGTCTCTTCGATGCGCCGAAGCGCGCGTCAGTTAGAAATCGAGAAATCGAGCTGCTGCCAACGATCGGTAGTTGCATCTGCTCCATCGATCTTCCAAATCACGCGCGTCTCTTCGTAAACACATCGAAACCGTTCAATTTGCTGTTGCCGCGCTCTCTCTCTCTCTCTCTCTTTCTCTCATTCCGACACTCAGCCATTTCAAATTTTAAGTGCTTTCCCGGAAAAGCCCGCGGGGATCTACCGGCGCGTCGACTACTACCGTTACGCGTGCCACATAACAATGAGTCGTGAAAACGAAGGAACGCAACTACTCTCTTTGCTGCTAGTGCTGCAGAGAGGAAGGCGCATCTTTCCTTCTTTCTTATGAGGAATCCAATGCTCGGCGAGGAGCGTCGTTGCCGTACTTGGACTATTTGCATCTTCGGGATGGGGTTCTTGCGTTTCCAAGGTCAAGCCGGAGAAATTATTGCTCTCCGAGTGGCACTTGCTGCTAAGGATAATCGCTCTCCACGCCATACGGCTACGCGCGCGCGCGCCTCCTTCTTTTTATTCTTTGTTTGGCTTGGCTGGATAATGAGGGGTCTTTTACTTCACTTGACTTTAATTTTAATCTTTCGTTTATTTATTTCTGTCGGGAGCAACGGCTGCCTTCTTTTGGTTCGTTTGTTAAAAAAATGAAAATATTCGTTTTTTTGGGTGCGAACCGCGCCTTTCTATTTCGTAAGTTTGAAATGATCTGGAAAAAAGATCAGCTAGAGATAAAACAGTAAAAGGTTCGAAGGTGAAACATTGAAATATAATTTATTGTACGTTTATATATTCGTACAATATTTAAACGTAATCTATTGTTCGAGGAAAAAGTTTTGTGAGAAAATTGGAATGGATATTTCTCGGTAATAAAACATAAATAATAATACATAATAATACACACAAGTTTTCCCGTTTGACGCGAGACAATTATTACGAGTTTTAAAAAAAAAAGAAAGTTTCAATATTTAAATTTGCATAACGTTATTCCAGCGTTGTCTATGCCAGAAAACAAACTCGACCGCGTAGCAACACCGCAAAAGTTCCAAAACCTCAAAAAATCATTCGACCACTAATGAAAAAAAAAAAAGAGAACAATGCCCCTTGCCATCCATCCGAGCAAGCGACACCCTTCGAAGGTAATATCAGAAACCCCACGAAGGAAAAATGAAAAAAAGCTATTCGGAGGGGAAAAAGGAGGCTCCAGAAAAGCCCGTAATCCCAGCCTATCAGCTTCGCGTCATTTACCGAATGAATTAATTAAGAAGATTGGTCGAGGGCGGCGACGGCGAGGGGGGGGAGGGGTGAGGCGTCGATGGAGGGGGGTGGGGGTGCACACCCGCTTGGACGAGGCGTGCGAGAGACGCCACGTGCGCGACGTCGTAGGGAGAGGAAAGTCTCAAGCTACAAGGGATAGGGGTGCAACCCTCCAATTCTCCCGGGGGGCGCGGCGTCTCCCCCTCGTTATGTCGCCGGCTGACGCTAGACCGAGACGCGGGGCTCTCTTCGTAAACATGCACGTGCCCTTTGAATTCCCGAGTCCACGGACGAGTGCACTCGTACCAGGACGCACGGCTGTACGGCTATTCCTCTTGCGCTCTCCTTTCTGCGTATATATATACGCAACGAAAGAGAGTACAGAGTGGCGCGATTTGTTCCGACTTTAGCCTCCCTAGACTTGACTCTCTATCTCCACCCCCGCTCTTCCTTTCTCTTTTTGCACAAAGGACCCTCGGGGTTGCCGCAAAGCCATTCGAAAGAATTGCTCGGCAAGTGTAAGTCGTTATGGTAGAGCGTGATATATAGACGTACGTGCCCAAGCGGGGCAGACCCCTGCATTTGACTCATCGAATCGCTAAAATCGATACTTTAAGCTCGTAAATATTTATACGCCAGCCTGGCGGAGATTTTTCCATGTGCCAAGGGGCTTTATTCGGCGATTTTGTTGTTTCAATCAATTACCCGGACTCGGGGGCATCGAAAAACCCAGTGGCACTTGTCATAGCCAAGTGCAAGGGCGGGGTAGTGGTGGAGAGGAGGAGAGGAGATCGATAAAGACACATAACCCTTTTGGGTATAGGGGCCATTCACGCGTGACCGGTCCTCCTCTCTCCCCATTGACTACACGCGAGACTGCCTTCCCGGAAAGGGGAAAAAGAAGCAAGAGGAAACACACACGTGGGCACTGCTGCTGCTGCTTCTGCTGCTGCTGCGCTAGGGCCTTTACTACTGCGCTTATAACGCTAAAAACGTGTACAGCTCCTGCCGGATCTTACGGAGTCACGCCAGACTGGAGCGGATCGGCCTACCACACGGAAATTGCAGGAACGAGAGACACACGCGCTCTTCTGCTTTGGTTGGGTTTCACTTAATTTGCGAACCGGCCGGAAGGGCTTAAAGGGAGAGAAGGGGCCTTTAGCGAATTCCCTTTTGTGCGCGTCTCTCTCTCTCTTTTTTTCAACATTTAAAGAGCTTAATTAGAGGACGATTTGACGAGGAGGTGGTTCCGTTGTTCGCGATCAGCGAGGCAGTGATCGTTATTTCGCTGACGGATGAGACTATTGCCCTTTTACGAGAGAGGCGCGATGCCGGGGGAGAGGGAGGAGAGCAGGACGTCGATCAGCCGCGATTAAACGAGCTCGAGGATAAACGAGTGTATACTTTGTGCGCGAATTAAAGACCAGCCAAATAAAATCGTCGTCATCGGATTATCTTACCGAGTCTTCATCCTTTTTATTTCGTCGAATTCAAACGAAAGTAGTCCACTGCGGTTATCAGAAAAATAATTCAATTGCCCCGGCTGTAAAAAAGTACGAAGAAGAACGAGAGAGAGAGAGAACAAAAAAAAAAGTAATGAAATAAGCGAGTCGTGCGCGAGCGCCTATATACGCCTCGAAAGCTTCTACGTAAAGGCTGTATACAAGCACAAAGGCAGCCCGCCGCGAGCGAGTATCTCTTTACTTCGTTTACGACGTTATTCACGCTGTATCGGCGGCGATAAATAAACCTCGAAACTCGAAAAACTTTCTTTCGCAAACAGGCTTAGCCGAAGAGTACCCCATTCCCCCTCCCCCCACCCTCACACACGTATATACATCTCGTGCTCGCTCGTGCGCGCATTCAGATGTAAATCCATTCTTATAAAACCAGATCTCTCTCTCTCTCTTTCTTGGCTGCGCGCGAGAGGCCTCCCCGTCATTATGCTCAATTATCCAGTCTCTCTCTACCGCCACTGGTAGCAGCCAAGACTCGGAAAAGGAGAGAGAAATAAGGGGGGGGGGGAAGAAAAAATACGAGGAATATACGTCGTCTGCAAAAAAAAACAAACAAAATCGGGAGAAACGCGTTTTCTTTTTTTTCTTTACTCGCGGGAAAATCGTTATGGGTATAAAGCTGTTGTGGATGTATATTCCGAGTGTTAGAGCTCTCTGGTGGGTAGATCGGGAGGGATGAATCGTGACGTTCGATATGAGTCACATTTTACGAGCCGCAGACGCTCGGCTACAGATGTCGAGCTATCTAGAAATTTCTGTACAATACGTGAGTACATATAGGCGTAGGGGGGGGGGGAGCAAACCCTGTGTACGCGTTATCTAAGCACGTGATATTGTCGAGAGACTCCCGTTGGTCATTCTTCGAAATGCCTCAAAATTTAATCACCTAATTTTTTCCATAGGACCCCTCCCTCCTTCCTATCGCCGTAAATCTACGAGTTTATTGCACGTATGTCCCCCCTGTACACCGTTTCGACCGACGTCACATTTAGCCCATACTCGCTACCAAGAAAATTCCACGTAGTAAAAAGTAAATAGCTCCGTACTCGCTGCTGCTGCTGGTCCTGAGGGCGCTCCGTTGTAGCCGGCGCGGCGTGTAAAAGTCTCGGGGCGTGCTTGCCTATATAGTCGGTGAAAATAATTAAAAATCCCCTCGGCCGATTCCCGAGGAGGTCCCGCGACGAGGAGGCTTTAACATCGCTCATCATATTCCCCCGGCGTTTAGAGCAGCGTTAGCCGAGCCGCGAGTGGATACATCGAACTTTCACATTCCGCTGTAAGAGAGCGAGCGTATATCCAGAGGCGAGAGAGCTGAGCGGCTGCTCTACCGTCTACAAGCCTTTGGGCCTTTTATAAGAGCCAAAAGGAAAAGAGCTCGAGGGAGATTGGGCAAGGGTCGTAAAAATCGGCCGGCAGTTTGTTTCTACTTTTGACCAGGGCGCACGTTTTCGAGAGCGCCGCTTCTCTTTCCACTTCGCCCGATTTTCCCGGAGCGAAAAAGACCGGCGGGAGAGGAGAGAGAGAGAGAGAGGCAAATTGGCCGCGAGTAGAGCAGCTCCTCACGATCCCCATCGGCCCGAGTGATTCCTCGCGTTCGCTTATTTCCTTCTCCCGCTCTCTCTCTCCCGGTGCGATATTCTTGCCCACCCACTTACCCGTAGAAAACCTAGCGGCAGCAACAACAGGGTATCTCAACGGCAGCCGCTGTATATGTACATCGCGCTTCATAATCAATAATTAGAATCACGACTCGCTCTCTTTCTCGGTCCACAGAGAGCCGTTTGCCCGTCCGCACCCTTCGCTCGCTTCTCCGTCCGAATTCTGCTGCCTCCGCCTCCTCCCCCTTCCACCCTCAGCCTAAGCCCTACGCGCCTCTAAGCCGTATATTTTCAGCGCGGCAGACAGCCGTAATGAAACATGGGTAATCTAGACTCGCTCATCGCGTATTGTCTTGCCGATCTCTGTACCAGCGTCGAAAGCAAGCGAGGCAAAGAGAGAGAAAGAGGTGAGAGGAGCTTAAGGATAGAAGAGCCGAGAATGAGACAGCCGCCGCTGAGGATTTGAAAGGCTTGACAGAGGTGTTTATTAGAAGAGAAAGAGTGGTTGGTGGGGGACGGCAGGGGGGGGATAGATATAGGCGACGGCTCATCCCAAGGGAGGTGTTGCCTGCTCTTAATGCCTCTTCTCCTCTGGCGCGCATTACATTTGTAATTATAATTTTTGAGCGATAGCCTATGAACAAGAAAAGACGGGGTAAGGGGAGGCAGTGTGAGACCCCACTGCCTGCATAAAAGCTTGAGAAAACACAAAGGACGATCATTGTTTGGCGATTTTTGGAAAATCGCGCGAGAGCGCGCGCACGAGAGAGGAAGAAATAGAGAGAAGCAATGAGAAGGATAGGCCCATCAAGATTAATTGAAAAAATACATATACCTGCTTGCCGAGAGAGAGAGAGAGAGAGAGAGAGAGAGAGAGAGAGAAATATGCCCGAATCACGGCTTATACCCAGCGCCCATAAAATGTTCGATACAATTGCTCGCTGATGAATGCTTTAATAAACGACCTGGAAAAAAACGTCAGCCCCTCCCTCCTCCTCCTCCTCCTCCTCCTCCTCCTCCTCTCGAGTAACCGAGGTGAAAGTTAAATATCGTTATGTATAGGAAGGTCCATGCTCTCTCGTGTATAGCAGTCGGCGCGCGAACAACGCAATTAGAAAATTTCCTCCTCCTCTTCGGCGGGGCCCGTCGATTAACGTTGCACAGAAAGAAGGAGCAGAGAGAGGCTCTATACTACTCCCAAAACTCTCGTCGAAAATCGCGCTCCGTTTAGTTAAACCTTTACCCGGAACGACTTCGAGTACGTGCAAGAGGGAGAAAGAGAGAGAGAAAGAGAGAGACTAGTCCTGAATAAGCGGCTCTGTGTGTTGTGCTGGGCTGCTATACGCGCATCAAGATGTGCGTGCAAGTGAAGCGCCTCGGTGCTCTTGCTCCCCTGGCCTAACGGTATTATTCACCGAAATGACGATCGTAAAAAAAAGGGCTCTAAAAGAAAGTCATGGGTAAAGAGGCGAAGAGAAAGAGGGCCAGGGGGGCGCGGGAAACGGGAACGTACCACGAGCCGATAACTCATGCTCCTGCTGCTACAACTTTGATGCATAGACGGCCTGTGTGTCTAGGTAGATGACTTAATTGATTGGAAATAACAGAGACCTATAACATATACACCGAGAGAAATAGAGAGTGAGAGAGAGAGAGGTATAGGGAACAGCTTTTTGGGAGCGATGCAATTATTGATGATGGGGCTTATGTGCTTTCTTTTGTCCGGGTTCACGCGTGCTGGGCTTGTTTATCGATTATCTTGCATTTATGAGACTTTCATTTTCGTCGTTTCGTCGGAAGACAATCTTTATGAGTGCGGCTGTATATTTCCTTGTTGTTCTTTCCTTTCCTTTTTACGTTGCCGCAATTCCGTCGACTCTTTCTTATTCAGAAAAACTAATTTTTTTTTTGTTATCATTCGTTTAAATAATAAGCAATACTCTCGCGATTTTCTCAACAGGAAAAAAAACTGCTATACCGTAGCTTTAGTTCTTATTACATCGTTATTTAAAAGAAAGTTTACAAAATATGTGCTTCGGAAAAAAAATCTCAAGTTCGAAATGCAGCCACACACAATGGGAGTACGGGAAGGATGGCTTTCATGAGTCTCTCTCTCGTGCATCCACATTGTTTTACAGTTGAACCGAGAATGCACGGAAAAAATGAGCCTGGAAAGGCTGCGATTTCACGCGGCAACTTTTTCAGTTGGACGTGGAAAAAGAAATTTGAGGAGGCCGTTGGGTGTACGGCGAGTACTTGAACTCTGCGGGAAAAGTGAATAAAAAGAGAGCGACGACGACGACGACAAGAGAGTGGTGAAGTGTGAGAGGCAAAAAGCTGCAACGTCATGCTTTTTCAATCTCTTCCCGCGCCACCTGCACCTCATCAATGTGCTTAATACTCTGAAAAGAAAGTTAAGGAAAAATTACACGGAATATTTGTCCACTTTGCCGTAAATTAACATTTTGTATTAGTATATTGTGAAATTTACGTTTTCATTGTACAGAAAAACAATTGACCTATTTTTCTTGTTTTTTTTTCTTCTTCGACTGTCGATCATCTATCATCAAAGTATCAAGTGCACTGCTTGCTGCTTAACTTAGGTTATGGCTAGAGAGCTGATGAGTTGATTCCCCTGTTATTAAAATAAACTTGTACTTTTTTTTTGTTGTTTGTTTTAATTAAGCTTTAGTACTATATAGCTTAATTTAAAATAATCAAGATTTCGATAATTAGAAATGATGCTGCAGTTGTATATCGGCATCGATAAATGAAATAAGTTGTTTATTCCATTTGATGGCTCTGTTCTTTTACGCCGAAGATTAGCTATTAGTACCAACGCACACCTTCGGTATGTAACACGTTAGGGTTTTTTTTTTTAAATTACCGTGCCGCCTTGTAAAAATTACTAAGATTCCAGGTAAATGATTCTCATAGTAAAATGTGATAGGAGTACAGTAAATTATATTAAAAAAAAAAATAGTCTGTAATAAAATTCCCGACAAGTATAATCAATTTTTTCGAATTACTCCGTAATTTTCGCTGAGATTTTTTTTCTCACTGCACCCCACTCACTTTTTTGCTGTCCTTTTCTTTCCATCCAAAGTGTGTATCTTTTATAGACGGTCAATGGACTCGTATACGGTGTCCATTGATAAGTTCAATATACATGCACGTACGGGAGAGAGAGAGAAATTATATAACCCAATCGCAATTGGCATCGTCGAGAGTAAGATATTGCTTTCTCTGCACACATGCGTGTATCCCCTTGATTCCTCCTCCTCCTATGCATGCAACTCTCCGACGCCCCTGTACCAACCTCAGTAATGATACCGTAATTAATGGACCCGGGGCTTTAACTGTACTGAACGATCTTGACTTTTGGGAATTGCAGTATGTGCGTAAGTGTTGGATATAGAACTGTTGCCATAAATCGATTCTTTTCGTTCTTGATTTTGGATGTGCGATTAAAATGATCATAGAGGGTATAAATTGTATGGTATACGATGTTAAGTTTGCTACTAAATTATTCTGATTTCATATGAAAATTAATTGCAAACAATATCTACGTCCATATTTAACTACGTTGATTATTAATGTCAAGCTTTTTGGACGTTTTCAGGCTGTCGACGGTCATTGTTTTGCAAAAGTACTCGTAGCGAATAAACTTCCTAGTGAACGAAAAAATTCCTTTGCAAATCTCGACTCCAGCCGTACACAGTAAACAACAAGCTTTACATTCTACCGGCGGCACAATTATTTTTTTTCTTAACGAAGCTCGCTCTTATTTTTAGCCTCGACCACACACTCGAATCCGACCACCGAGTCGCTTGAAATGTCACTTCCGCGTCGGTTGTTGCTGGCGTTTTAAAAACGTACACTTCTCTTTTCCCGTCCACCACCGCATTCTGTTGCCCCCAAAAAAATAAAGAAAAACGAAAACGCTCGCTGATTCTCGTTTGGCGATACGAACGAACATTGTTCATTTTTCAACGTCTTCATTTACGAGTATCAGGCGGAAATCACATGCTACAAAAGGTGCGATGATAATGACGTTCAACAAATCGAGCTTAGAGCTAAAAAAGAAACGGAAGATTAAGACCGAAGAGCGTTAGTGGAACGGTACTGGTCTGCCCTAAAAGACTTCGATAATATCCGCCTAATCCCAGGAAGCGTTAAGCCCAGAAATAGATCGATCGGTACTCTTGAACCGGTACCCTCGGAGAAAGAGGGAAGGAGCTACAGAGAAAGAAAGAGTTAGTAGAAGACTTGGTCATCTCTGGCCAAAAGAAGCAAAACTCATAATCTCGCGCTATACGCGGAAACGCCACGATCACAGAGAGTCGTCTCGCTCGCGCGGGGCTAACGAGCGCTGCTGCTGCTGTAACTTCTCTCCCCCGCTGCGCGGAGAAGGAGGTGGAGTGCTCATCCGGCCCTGCAACAGCAGCAGCAGCCGAGAGCGTCGGCGTCGGCGTATTGATTGAGGTGAACGGCACAGCTGACGCGCGCGCGCGCGCGCAGGGATTCCCCGGGAGCCCTGCGGAGGTGTGTACGCGGCTCTCCCTAGCGACAAGTCTCTCTCCTTCTCTTGGCTTGCACTTTTTTGCAAGCAAGCAAGAGAGAAGGAGAGAAGATACAGCTCTTCTTCTTCTTCTTCGACTATAGCAACGTCGATTGATTTCGAGAAGATGCAAGCAGCGCTTACCCTCCGAAGTAGCCGCGAATGTAATTCAAGGCTTGGAGAGTAACGTATTGAAGTAGAGATAGAGAGAGAGAAAGGAGAGGGGGAAAAAGGAAAGCTCGCATATGCTCTCGACCGTTATGTTTATCGTTTAGTTAAATAATTGTAATAAATTGGATTTTGTTTTTGTAAGCGAGCGTCTAGCGCGCACATGCATATACATCGTGAAATCTGTAATACTGGATCTACGGTGAATTTACGTTGGAAGAGAGAGAGAGGGAGAAAGATATACATCGTGTATTTGTGAAAACACGCGCTGGCAGCCGATTGGAAATATCATAATCCGGTTTGAGATGTTACCGCGTCTAGACAGTAACGTATTGGATGTACGCTCGAAATAAGAAGTGCAAGTCTTTGAAAACCGATACTAAACATGACAGTTTTGAATGTGAGACGATAGCTCTACCCCCATACCCTTCCCCCTGCCTCTCCTTTCTATCGCTTGACTGGTAACAAGACTCGCGGTTCTTACATTTTTCTTTTCATCCTTTTACGAACTTGTCAAAATTACAACGATTAAATTTTACGATTCGAATTTTCTCATATTTTCCTAGAGTCCCAGAGACTCTTATTACGCCTATAATAATTAGTATGGCGATGAAAAACAAAATGTTCCATGTCTCAATTAAAGCCGAGGTATTTAGCACGCACTGTAAAGTGCCACTCTTATAAAGCCTCGAAGGTTCTTCTTCTTTTTCTTTTCTTCTCGAAGCCAAGATACCAAAATGTTACTTTATCGCCTCGAATCTTAACTGCACGCGCGCGCGCGTACGCATAACTATATCCCACTGCGCTCGCCTTTTTTTTCCAAGTTCTTATCAAAGCCGCGCCACATAAACCGCTTTTCACGCTTTCGAAGTTTATCGAGGCCGAGAGCGTATGCTCGATTCGACCCGAAATTCGAGCATTCCAGGCGCGGCACCTTGCTTATATTAACACCATCGCACCGACACACCGGGGATATTCCGACCAAAAAGAAAAAGAGGAAACAACAAAAATAAGAAAAACAAACTTAGCTATCCGTACTTCCCCGAAACCTCTAATTAATTAGCTAAGCATAAAAAGAGGAAGAGAGCCGCGGCGCGTCGAGAGAGAGAGAAAAAGAGAGAAGCTCCACAATCGCGTCGTCGAAGCGAACGAAAAGCAGGACAGGCGTAACCACTTAACCCCCTTCCCTGGCCATTTGAATAATCCCCCCGACGTTTTTCCGCGTTATCTCTGCGTAGAACGAGAGAGGAGAGCCTCTACCGTGTATACTACTGGCTAGCGCAATCTCATTTAACGCATCGTGGCATCCTCTTCTCGCCGCTGGTCAAGACGAATTTTCCAAAGTCACTGGCTCGGTGATAATTGGCCCTTGTGCATCTCTGTGCGGGTGTGTATGTCGATCCACACGATGTACACTCTGGAATCTCGCGCAAACTCGCGCTATTGCGAAACACGAAAGAGAGAGAGAGAGAGAGAGAGAGAGAGAGAGAGAGAGAGAGAGAGAGAGAGAGAGAACAATCCAAAGGAGATTGCCTTTAATCGACGCACCGTTTTTTTTTCTTTTTCAACTCGGAGCTTGGGTATTCTTCTACGAGCCCCCCCCCCCTCTGCTAGCCCCTACTGCCAATTGGATTTACAGTTAGCGCCATTACGATTGTAATTGCCGCGCGCGCGCGCGAGAGCACGAATTACAAATTAGACCGAGAGAGAAAGAGAGAAGTCGTTGTAAAGTTGGCTGGAGGGAAGAAGCGGCAGGTTCATGCATCCTGACGCCTTAACGCGCGCCCTACAGCTGTATATTACCTATTCAAATTCACCGCCAGCTCGAATTAGTCTTAACGCCTCTGCCTAACTGCTCTTTCTCTTTCCCCCTCGCTCACTGTTCGTCTGAACGTTAATTGATGAGATATTAATTAGATGACTGCGAGATTACAGTGTTGCCCGTCGGCCTGGGCTTCATTTAAAGAGGCATAAATCATATAGGAACCACGAAAATGGTAATTTCAAACGTGCTAATGCTAACTCGCCAAGCAAACATTCTAAAAGAACGTCCAACTTCTACATTATAGAAGTGTACAGTTCACAAAGATCTTTTAAAGCGAACCGGCTGATTGTCGTTTCCACAAACCTATAATAAATTCCAATCCTTAATAAGCCGCGTATAAAAATACGATCATTTTTATCGAGTCCAAGCCCATCCCATGCGTTTACACCGCAAGCTTGCGCAGACAGGGCAGGGAGTAACCCCGTAGCAACGGGTTGGAGTACGTCAAGTAGTAACAGCCATATCGTTACTCGAGTACACTGGCCCCCCGAGGCATAGTATAGCAGTAGCAGCAGCAGTGGCGGCGTCAGCAGAGCAGTGGTAGCTCCGAAGAGGGAGGAAAAGCCGGAGGAAAGCGGCGCGCGCACACGCAGAGAGCAGAGAGCAGCAGCGACGGGCATCAGCAGCAGGAGCCGCCGTCGCCGGCGCAGGGGAAGGGCGAAGCGCCATTATAACCCGGCGAGCGGCGCGCGCGGCCCGTCAGTCGTCCGTCCGGTCTCGCGCGAGACGCTTCCCACTCTCTTTCTCTCTCTTATACACACATACACACTATTCCCATCACAGAGAAAAGTAAAAGCAGCAACGGAAGCTTCAACCCTCCAGGCATACCGATCAGCTGTTAGTAACCCCTTAACAGCAGCAGCTACTACGAGCAACGGCGAGTGCGCGTATACGTACGCGGGCGACACTCTCGTCGATTCATACGCGCAGCATCCCTCGCGCAAAGAGGGAGTCAAGGTCGGATAGAGCTTGGATTGGACCAAGGCCGGTGCAACTGCACGGCATCGACAGCTTTTTAATCCACCCCCAGTCCTCGGCATTGGAGATAGTCCAATTCAAGAGAGAGGAGACTTCTCACACGGCTGGAACCGTTTATTATTTTCTCGTCTCGATCATCTGGGCTGACCAATAGCGTATCAGCTCGCTAAGACACAACCACTCCGAAAGTTATCAAGAGAGGATTTTTAACATGGCCACCTATGCGGCTTACAGACACGTCGAGCTCGACAACGTTGGATATGGAAAGAAGAGGTTGGTGCAAGATATGGTTTATCATTTCGAGTTGGGTTTTCTTTTTCACCACTTTATTCGAGTTTCGGAGAATACGGGTTGAGCGAGATTAAAGCAGCGGGGAGGATAGCGCTGGGAACATTTGGAATTTTGGGCTGACCCATTTTAGGGGTGGACGAGATTACGTTTTGGCTCCGTTTTCGGCACTTCTGTGATAAATGGATTGTGCGGAAGTTGAACAGCATTTGAATAGTTTTTATTCTTACAAAATATTAGCCATCTTAAATTTAGCTTTGCGTTTACGAATTTTATTTTTCTGCGTTATTTACATTTTTTTTCTCGTTCTCCAATGTCTTTGGATTGAAAAGGTCGTTCCAATCAAGTATGTTTATAAATCGAATTTTCGATTCGGAATTACTTTAAGGTCAAAGTTACACGATCAGAAAACATATTCGGATGGTGACACATTAATCTCAAATGGGAATAAAATTTTAATGTTTCGTTAGTATAAAAAAAAAATTAATCGTCGAGCGATAAAGATGACATAAATGCGAATTTTAGCTTAATACGGTTTTGAGTCATTAAAATAAACGGTAGATCATCAGATCCCGTAATGATTGATAGGTCAATTAACAACGAAATGTGATCGTAAAATTTTCAACAAAATAAATAAAATAAATAAATTGTAATATTATAATAAATAAAAAGAAACATAGTCAAGCTACGCTAAAGCTCCTAATTATTCAACTTTTGCCTACCAAGATTAGCATTACCCCTAATGACAAACGATTCTATTAGCATTTCTAAGCAGCTCTAAAATGCCTTTATACCCACAGCGTTATAAATTTGTAAAAAAGTTTCGCCTTAGCGTCCGCGTAGATACAAATAAATTTATGACTGAACCTCTAGCGGCTCGCATAAAGTCTCATTTGGAATGCCATTGCTACTATCAGTTAATGCGAAGCGAGCACTGCACTCGGGGCACTAGTGCATTCGTTCCTCCAAGATAATTGACATTTATACTCGACATTCTCTCCCCGGCGTTTCGCTTATAGAAAGCCTGACACTCGATCATAAAATTTTTTAATCGACAAGCTCTTATCTTGATCCTTTTTTTTTCTATACGCTTAATTGTGCTTAGGCTAAAATAAAGAAAAAAACCGCTGCTAACTACTTTAGCAGTGTGCTTTCTCAACAATAATATTTATCTGAAATACAATTTTTGTATCTTTTGTAACAAAATTAGGA
>JAPYYQ010002752.1:0-15944 GCA_030522585.1 Anagyrus pseudococci
GTATTATACATGTAGTAAAATTCCTCTATACATCGAGTCTGTCCCCAAAAACCTATACAATATAGTAATTTTTACTTATACAAATCTATACGTGTATTTACATTAAAACATCATTATTTTCAGGTCGCAAGCGCGCGATCGTCGTGCCAGTTACGCCGACGAAAGCAACGACCCTACCCAAGGCTCGCGGAGCTTACAAATCGAAGGTCTGGTGGTGGAGCTAGCGGACAAGCTTCACCACGACGACGACGGTACTCCGCAGATCTTAGCCGAGCGGCAGGCCGTGGTGCGACTCTTTGGGGTCGGCATCACCAATCGCACCATCATCGCCTTCACCGACCAGTCAGGACGACGCGATGACGTTTGCGACAAGATCAAATCCAAGGAGTTTCCCGTAAGCTTATATTTTGATATACCGTGAAAATTAGAACGACGATTTTGATAATTTGCCTATAAACTTGGGGCCTGTTATTGGGTTACAGCCAGGCGATTACGCCGAGTTCGGTTTAGTTTCCCGATTGTTCAAACTCGATTTACCAGCGCGGTAATCGAGTTGCCGGAAGGGCGTGGAATTCGAGCCGGGAATCGAATCGCTTATGAATTTTCCCTGCTAATTTCGCTTATCGATCCTCTCGTCGACGACGACAGAGAGGGTATGCATACTGTAATGCCAATGATGCACGAGAAATTTTCATATATTTTAATGCTATCCTGAATTTTTAATTAACAATTATTTCGATGTGATAATTGACATTTTATTCAAAGATATCGTCGTCGTGACGCGGTTACGTAAAAGCTTCGTTAAAACTTTTTTTTTTGTTGTCTTTCCACTTAATTAATTAACCTTTCGGTAGTCATGCGATGCTCCCCAAGGCTTACATCACTTTTCGCATTTACTTTATTAAATTAAATACACTTTGATTATAATAAGTAAGAATAGAAAAAAAAACAACATCAACGATTAACGAAATGACGTTTAGGTGAGCGACGTCGTACGGGACATAACAGCCGTATCGAGCGTTATCCTTCCCCTGGGCTCGCCCTTCTACATCTGCGCCAAGCAGAAAAACGGCGACGGCAAATACGAGCTGTTCAAGCATCAAGGCCCGGAGCGTTACAAAACCGTAAGTCCAGCTCATACTCTCCAATTATAACACCAAAAAAAAAAGTCTTGAACGAACATCTAAATCTCGGAAACTTGTTGTATTTCAGATCCAAACCTACAAGAGCATGCTACCGTTGTGGGTGAGCATCGTAATTATCGTCACGTGCCTCTCGTTCTCCGCCCTGTTCTCCGGCCTGAATCTCGGCCTGATGGCGATCGACCGTACGGAGCTGAAAATCCTCTGCAACACCGGTACAGAGAAAGTAAAGTCACTTTGCCATTAGTTCAACAACAAAATTGATTTATTTAAAAAAAAGAAAGAAAAACAAAACAAAAAAAAACCGTAGTGTATCATCTCCACCTTTATCTTGTTGTACTTGTCGTCCTCCGAATTGGCATCGCTGAATCCAAGCTCATTACGCATATATAGATCACGATGTACGAACCAAGCACGACTGCGCCTCTTATATACATTTTACTTTTGGGGTTTTCTAGGAGAAACAATACGCAAGGACGATAAGCCCCGTGAGAAACCACGGCAACTATCTGCTCTGCTCCATACTCTTCTCCAACGTACTCGTCAACTCGATATTCACGATTATCCTCGAGGAATTGACATCTGGCTTCGTTGCGGTTTTCTGCTCGACTTTGGCCATCGTTATCATCGGTGAAATATCGCCACAGGTGAGGACTTTTTTTTTTCGTCCACGTACCGACGGGAGATTGTTTCATGAAAAGTAATTCAACGGTCTTTCCGTCGACAGGCGATTTGCAGTAGACACGGGCTTTGCGTCGGCGCTAAAACGATCTACATAACCAAACTGACGATGCTCCTCACTTTTCCGCTGAGCTATCCGATCAGTAAATTACTGGACTTCTGCCTTGGAGAGGAGATCGGCAACGTTTACAACAGAGAACGTTTGAAGGAACTCGTTAAGGTGAGCCGAGAATTGACTAATTTAATTTATGTGTCACTGACTGGTGCGTCACTCAGCTATCTGCTGTTATTTATTTTTTTTTTTTTCAACTTCGTTGTAAGAAATACTGAATTTTTTTTAATAATTATTCTTGATTAAAAGACTCTTTGGTATTGTTTTAGTTTTGCGTTGAGCGATTATTAATTCGATTGTAATATTAGTGCAGTGAGAGAAAATTAATAAGCGTCGTTAATCAAAATTGACGTCAAAACAAGTGAATCAACAACGAGCACACGGGCATTTAACTTTAAAGAGACGCAAAGTTTGCTCGGCGTATGTCTGTTCAAAAAATTAAGAAGACGCAAGTGGAATTATTCAAAATACGTGCATTCCAATCTAAAAGAATGACTCTCGGTTATTTTTCTCTCTCGCTCTCAAGAGACTCTTTATCATTACCGTATTTGCTTAACTTTTTGCCCCTGCCTCCTCTTCTCTCTCTCTCGCTCAAAAATAAAGCATTAATATTTATCGGGGTCATTTCGTTTTCCCCAAAAAGCACACTACTCACATTACCGATATTCAAACAGAGACGTAAAGCTCTCCCCCAAAAACCGTCTGGTCAAATCTCCGTCTCTGAGTCAACGCGCTTGATAACACAATCAAAGCCATTAAGTAGAAATAAAACACAATCTCGGCTCTCCATAGTACGCACACACACGCGCAATGTATATCTCTCGCGAAAGTCAGCGAGCTCGCCAAACTTCCGCGAAAGTTCCAATTCCACCGAAGCCGTGGAATTTCTCAGCGAGCACTCACAGACACAGGCAAACACGCGTGCGCGTACAGACATATTCAGAGCTGGACAGAGAGAAAACGGCCATGACCGAGTCGCAACTTTCTTCGCGGGAATCGAGAAATCGGCGAGTATACGCGCGTATGACTCTCTCTCTCTTTCTCTCTCTCTCTCTTTAGAGCATACATACCAGCCTCTCTTATCGTACCCCCAGTGATTCTCAAACGTGTATATGGTCCGGCTTGATAAGCTTAGAGAGAGAGAGGCACCTATTCAACAGTACGGATGACGTCGACGATAAGCGAAGCGAGTGGGGCAGTGCAAAGAGAGAGAGAGAGAGAGAGAAAGTGTCGCGCGAAACGTCAAAGAGAGCTCTATTCGCGCACACGTGGCCGGCCATTGTATGCGCGGCTGCGAAGTTCGTTGAACCTCCTCGCGGGGGGGAGGGGCACCTCGGAAGGGGTTACAACGCGCGCCGCGCCCAGTCTCCGGATTATACGCGACCCCGATCGATCGGGAAAGTCGGCTTCTGTATATCGAAGTTAAGGATAAGAGGGGCTACCTCCCCCCGCGTGATAGCTTGTTTGCAAGTTGATCGGAGCTAGATTTTGATGTGGTTATATGCGAATCAAAGGCTTGGGCTCTTTACGGGCTGTTATAGATGCTGCTGGTAGTTTTATGTAGAACCGGGGTCGTTATCTTGAATTTGTAGTTTTGATATTGGCCGCGTGTGTGTCGATTGAGCGTTTTAATGCGTCGATCGGCTGATAAACTCCGGATTATGCCTTTATATCGATTAGTTCGTTTAGAACAACGCGGGGGATTTCCTCTTTATATTTTTTTTTCCTTTCTATTTTTCAATTTTCTCGAACGTCTCTGCGAAGGTAGAGAATGACTAACGTCGCCTTGGTATTATTACTCGTATACGTGAATCAACCTGAACTGGCTCTGAAGAATTTTTGTTCGAACAAAAAATTCAATAACGTTAAAAAAAAAAAATAAAATTGCAGGAAATTTTGTTGAAAATTAAATGTCTCGTTTAAAAAGAAACAATATAATCTCGTATTTCGATTTCTCGCGAATATAGAGCGCGAGTCACGAGAGGCGTTTAATTTAATCGACCATTTTTTTTTTGCTCCTTTAACAGGTGACCACCGGCTACAACGACTTGGAAAAGGACGAGGTCGATATTATCGCCGGGGCTCTGGAGCTACGTAAGAAGACCGTCGCCGACATCATGACACGCATCGAGGACGTTTACATGCTCGACTACAATCGAATATTGGATTTCGAAACTGTCTCGGAAATCATGTCTTCGGGTAGGCCAACATTCATCGTTTTTCCCTCCCTATAGCTTTATCTCTCGACCTCGCGAAAAATATTCTTCCGTTTCTATTCCCAACAAGTGTATGTATCCCACGAGAAACTGTCCGAAAGATGGAAGTACATTATTACGAATGCGCTATCGATAGGCAATTCGTGATAAGATTATCGAGTCACTCTCTTTCTCTTTCTCGCGCATAAATCGAATTTTTAGCAGAGCCACGGTAAACCGACAGACTTTCGCAAATTCCGCATTATTTCGAGATCTAGCGGCAACGTCTCTCTCTCTCTCTCTCTCTCTCTCTCTCTCTCGCGGATATGTTGGGCAATCTCGGAGGTACGGCGCACGATTTCTTGCTACAGTCGAGAAAGAGAGCCGCGGTAAACGAATTGGCTATACACGTTGCGGAGAAGTGAAAGAGGCCGATGCTGCGGTTGAAGGCGAATCGTGCTCGGTATACAGCCGATGCGGTAGACGAGTTTAGCTTTTTTTTTTTAACGGATCGGTAGAGATTTTAGCTACTAACACAGTTTTTTTTTTTAATTGCTAGAGAATAAAAATGAAATCGAACGCGAAATTTCTAAGGTTTCGTTGCAGTTTCGCTCGGGACGATATCGTTCTTACGAACGCTCTCTTGCCTCGAAGCGATTACATATCGAGTATATAAATATTTATACTAGTGTTGGTATACGATCGATAAATTCTTTTTCTTTCCTCTCTCTTCTTCTTCTTTTTAATCTGTCCCGATTTCAAATTGTTGCTCGACCAAGTCCGTTATAACTAATTCATTATCAATGGTCTTGGGCATTTGCAGGCTTCTCGCGTATACCGATCTACGAGAACACCCGGACGAACATCGTTACGATGCTTTACATCAAGGATCTTGCTTTGGTCGATCCAGACGACAACATGCCACTCAAGACGCACTGCCAATTCTACCAGAACCCCTGCAACTTTGTCTTCGAAGACGTCACGCTCGACGTTATGTTCAAACAATTCAAAGAAGGTAAGATAATCGTAAATTGCACAACGACGTAACGGGAACGCGTGTAAGGCTGGAGACGTTTATTCTCACTTTCTCTCGCAATGTAAAAATTGTGTAGTCAAAATTTACGGCTACGTAGATTAGATTAAAAAAAAAGGAAAATTAAATCGATAGCTTTATTTGCCATGCGCAGAAAGCAAAGATTGCGGCAATGATCGATATCGCGATCGGGCATATGACACTATATCCTAAAAACAGTAGAGCAACATAGCAATGGTGTACTTATGATGTCAACAGGTCACAAGGGTCACATGGCCTTTGTCCAGCGGGTGAACAGCGAGGGCGAAGGCGATCCCTTTTACGAAGTCATCGGCCTCGTTACCCTTGAAGACGTGATCGAAGAGCTGATCCAAGCTGAGATAGTCGACGAAACGGACGTGTTCAGTGAGTATTGCAGGATGAAAATGATTACACCCCAATAGCCACGTTGTTAACCATGTTATAACTTTGAAATTGTTGCAGCCGATAACAGAAGCAAGCGCAAGCGCCAGGCTCGCGGCAAGATGCCGGACTTTACGGCGTTCGCCGAGAAAAAAGAGAACCAGCGCATCCACATTTCCCCCCAATTGACTCTCGCCATGTTTCAGTATCTGTCGGCAAGTGAGTTGTTGCGTCGATGTATTGGTAATACAGATTGCCGATGTGTTATTCTTTTTTTCACCAATGTCAATGTTTTGTGTACTACGCAGGTGTCGAAGCGTTCAAGTCTGACTCGATATCGGAGACCATTCTACGCCGACTGCTCAAGCAGGATATCATTTACCATATAAAAGTGAAATCGCGCGAGAAGGCGCGCAACGATCCGACCGCAGTTATTTATCAGCAGGGTAAGCCCGCTGATTACTTCGTACTCATACTCGAGGGTAGAGTAGAGGTGACAGTTGGTAAGGAGAACCTTATGTTCGAGAGCGGACCGTTTACGTACTTTGGCACCCAGGCACTTATATCCAACGTTGGCGTCGGTAAGGAGATATTTACCTCTTAATTTTGAATTAGATACAGCTTTTAAAAAAAAAATTATTAACGTCAACTGCACTTTGATAATCGAAGAATTTACGACAGATATACCTATTACAAAAGCATGTGTATATATCTCGTTTATCAATTATTCAAATCAATTTATTCACTTTATCGGCTCAAATCGTCTTATATATCCGCCGATAAAAGATTTGTAATAGTAGAATTACGTCAATAGCTCATATCCAAAAATCTCATCGTCTGCTCGTCAATGTTGTTTTTTCCAGCTCAAGCGGCAGCTGAGTCGCCGACAAATGCCAATCCCCAGACGTTGGGTAGCATTCAGTCGGTAAACTTGGACGCTATTCTGCGTCACACCTTCGTGCCGGACTACACGGTGCGCGCCGTAACCGAGCTATTCTACGTTAAGGTGAAGCGCTCGCTTTATCTGGCGGCTAAGCGCGCGACTCTGCTCGAGCGCAGCAGCCAGAAGGACTCGAGCGCCGGCAGCCAGGAGCAGTTCGACGACGAGGTGGAAAAGGTGAGCCTGGTGTCGCTTTAACGGCTAGCCCCCGGCAACTACCTCTTCCGCATACCCTCGGTTTTTTTTCGCCTCCCCCGCCACCCCACACCCTGTTCTTTGACGTAATCCTTTTTTTTTAATGCGTACTTCTATTATACAACTGTAAGGCTGTTGAACGGCGAGTCTGTAGTCGGCGCTCTGTACGCAGCGTCGCTAGTTATCCTTGATCTTTTAAGAAGCTTTAAGTTTTTGTTTTAACGCGACTTTTTGTTAGAAAGTCAGCTGTAGTGATGATATTGCTTTTTAGTCATTCCTTTCGAGTATAAGGTCGCGACCGCGACTTAAGGATAAGTTAAGCGAATTTTTATGAATTTTCAAATTCGTTTTCCGATAATCAAAACAAACAAAGTTCCTCGATAAATACAAACGAATTTTGTAATAAAACGCGCGACATATAAACATATAATGAAGAAGTTATTGAATTTACAAGAGTTTTATATATATACAAAGAAATTGTAATATAAGAGTGTAATGTGCTATGTACACTCAACGATAAGCCTTCCTAACCCGCGCCTAAACAACAGTATTTTTTATTACGTGCATTTAAACCGAAAATTGTACCAAAATCTAGATTTTTAAAGCACACACGGGCATTTGTAAAACTTTTTAACTTTTATATATATATACCAAGGCAACATACATAATCTTACACCAAACGACTATAGATTTAACTGTTTTTAATGCAGAATACTTATTATTTTTATTCATGTACGAATAATTTGATCTTAATAAAAAATGATTGTTTTAAATTCATTCACGAGTACAATTTAATTGCACACCTCACAATGACAATCGACAATTTACACCATGCTTCTAGATAACGATTACCGCTAGTCATCTATCAATTTTTTCTCTCTCGACAATTCACTTACAATTTTTGTATTTTTACCAACTAACCACCTAAATAATCATCTAAATGGCACAATTAGAGTAGCTCGAATTGTTATGTACTTTAATAGCTTATTTTGTAGTTAGCTCGAACACGTAAGAAATAGTAACTTGTTATACTCAAGAGTCTATAGAGAAAATTTTGGGCTTTGCACAAAATTTATGAAAAATCTTCACCTCATTTATATAAGTGGAATAATAAACGATGCATAAATTTGTTATTGTGGATTAATTAATTGGTGGATTGTTTTTTCACGCAGGACATATTCCTAATGGTAAGAAAAACTTTTAATTCGAGTCAATTTATTCACGCTCATTGTTCAGTAGACTAGAGATACGAAATTTCGCCGATGTCTCTAGCTTAGCTCAAGCGCATATTATACGTCACATTTAACCCCGTCGCCAACTAGAACCAATAGACCAACACATTCAGCAAACAAGAGCAAAAATTAACGAAAAAAAAAATGAAACTTCACGTCGATCCCCATAATACTTATCTCGCACAAATCGCGTAATCTCAACCACTAATTTACCACCCGATAATACAGTGTTTATTACCACAACCAACGCGTATTCACCATCCATCCATCCAGCTCCACAATAGCCTCACCATATTGGAAAAAAGCCCTCGACTCCCCAAATTCCAACTGTGCATCAAATCGATCTAACGCCAATTTTGTTCTTAGCTGCTTCACTCACTGGACGAGGACGACCGTAGCGCACCGGATTCGCCCATCCTGCCCAAGGACCGCGAGCTCGGCGAGCTGAAGAAAGACGGGACGTCCGGGCAGCCGTCGCCGATGCGGCACTCGTCGTTACCAGCCGCCGTGGGCATGCCGGTTAGCGCCAGTCCCAATACCAACTCGAAATTCGTCAGCAAGCCCGGGCCTAATGGACAGCTCAAGAATTCGCCTGTCAAGGTTTGCTTGTTTTTGTAACGGCAGTGGATGCTCTCGGCGCGTTTCATTTGAATTCGCTCCGGATACTTTGTTGCGCAACTCGACATGTAATCGCGCACTTTAGATATCGATGTTTTCTTATAGTAGAGATCGACATCTATCCGGACGAGCGTAATAATTCGAAAGATACGATAACTCGTATGCGTACATCAAACTCGTCGATATTACTCATCCATTAAAAATCTACAACAGATTAAAACTACATTACATATATACATTGCTTTTCAGGGCCAAACAACGCCGAGCCCCATAGAGAACGAGTCGACGCCGGAGAGTGACGTCGACCTATCCTCTCGTCAATCCGAGGCAGCGCGCCTACTGTCGTCGAATCGCAAGTCCGGCGAGGACGACGAGAGAACGATCCTATTGAACAGGCAGGACGGCTCCTCTTAACACTTGCCGAACGGCCGGCAGCCGGCCGCGGATTTGAACGAGCTGCGGGCCCAGCGAGCGCTCGCCTGACCGTACCTCCCCCACTTTTCTCCCGCCAGCTTCCCCTCGGTCATCTGTACTTAAAGCGCGCCAAGGCTGGAATTTAAATCCGATCAGCCGTACCCCCCCCAATTATACACCTACAAAAAGGGGGTTTATTGAATCATCATCGAGATGTTTACGAGCGCTCGATCGCGCGATTCTTCTCCTTCTCTAGTAGCATCGGCTCTTTTGTCTTTTTTTTTTTTATTAGACTCGATTGCCCTAGCGTGATTTTTTGTAATCGTTCTTTATTTGTTTCTATATTTTCTCTATCTCTCTATCTCTCTAGCCGTATCGCGCGTATAGTCGGATTATTGTAGGGTCCTTGTATTTTTTTTTTCTATTTTTTTTCTGTTTGTTGTCGTTAATAATGCGATGATCTAGCGGGAGATTCGTACGTATTTTGCTAATAATCTATGATATTCATAGGTTTCGTAGTTTGCGTTTACGTATATAGGTGTATTTATGTTTAGTCTCGTCGCGTTTTGTAACTGTGGAGCGATTTTGGTTTGCTCCCTGATGAGCGTTTAATCTTTTTTTTTGTCTTTTTTATTGTTAAATCATTTATCGTGCTAAATAATAATTATTAAAAAAAGAAAACAAACGAATGGTCGAGAGGTCGAGTGTCGGTGAGCTACAGAGCCGTGAGGATCTGTAAGATCTTACTGTGATAAATCGTGTTGTCGCAAACGTTAATCGTTTGTTCATTCGAGGGCATTGTGTCGGCGTGGGCGAGAGCGAACACTACTTAAATTTAACTCGATTATCGTAGTACGACAGTTGCGCGACTCTTCTAGCTATGTGTATTTATATATTTTACAACTTGTAAAGCCGAACTCCTTGAGTTTTCAACTAAGTAACTCGTTAATAACAAACAAAATAAAATGAACAAAGCAAAGCCGTCGTCGTGCCATCTTGTCGAAAATTCACGCATATACAAGCCGGAGATTTACAGCTCGCTCGCGTTTGCAAACGTTATATATGAGATTACGGCCCGCGGGTGCTCGGACTCATGCCAAAAAGTAAAAAAAAGGAAAACTTCAAACTGCCCCTGACTGACTCGACTCTAATTCCCTCTTCCTCATTTTTTCCCCCTGTTCCTCTTCGTATTTTGTTTTCTCGTTGCCATTATCAAAACGCTGATGTAGGTTTAAATACTCGCGACGAGTCGAATGTGTCGGTGACCTCGCAAGCTTTCGAGGATGACGGCCATACGATGTGGTTTATGAAACAGTATGCGTAGTTTATCAAACGGAAGACGATCGTGTTATCACTGGCTATTCTTTGTATACCGAGTATTTAATACAACTTGATAAACTAACGTTTTCTGACATTTTTCGATTAATCGATCGTACGTTTTTCTTTTTCCAATTAAAAACTCGAGACGTCTTTTACTTCGTACAATACGTATAATTTAATAACTCTCGACTTTCCAGTCGCCCATTATTTAATTTAGCTGTTTAACAGAAAAATTAAAAAAAAAATACCTAACATCATTATCACAATCTCAAATCATCCCTCCCGTACCTTACCTCGACGAACCTTCACATCGGAGCCATTCAACAACCGACTTCTACAAACCATCGACGGGCCCTACCCAGGCCGTATTACTTTGTCCTATCCTTCAATGTACACATGTGTTCCAAAACAGCTCGTCGTCGATCAAAACGCGAACAAGCAGCGTGATATCCTAGTCTCTCGTTGATGCCTCTCTCTCTCTCTCTCATTCTGTCATTTTTCATAAGGCCCTCCTTTTCGGTCGTCGTTTCGTTTTATCGCTGCACCCATAATCGAGCGTAAAAGTTTAACCGGAGAGAAATCGTTAATTTTTGTCGAATTTAGTGCCTTAAACGAAAGATTAGGTGAACGGGAATTAGATAAGCTGTAGAATTGGGAATTTATAAAAAAGAAAAAGGTAAATAAAAGTCGCGCACCTTGGTATTATAAGGTCGAACGTTTTGCCGTTTGTATTTGACTTTGTAGGGTCGTTTCTTGTACTGCTTGTGTGTTATCTGACGAAAGATTGAACATCGCGTTGTGATATGCAGAGCGAGATGCGCTCGCGTGCAAAATTTTGGGGCAAGTGCGTGTATCTACCGCCTTTTGTTTTTGTTATTTTTTAAAATGAAGCTACTTTTAACGAAGCCATTGAATTTGTATATACTATATATATCAATGGGAGAAAGTATAATACTAATCGCATAATTAATCGTGTAAAAATGTAAATGCCAACAGTTACTCAACAACAAGGTTATTTAATCAATTTTCAAAATTTTATTAATAATATTATACAAATTGCATCGAACAATAATCGTCGATGCGTGTCACTGCGTTCGAACAGGTCGAAGCATCGACGTGGTTTCTTTTTTTTTTTTTTAGTCATTATCGTGTAGGCGTCAAACGACGACGAATACTTTTTTGGGCGATGCAAAGACACATAACTTGTATACTATTGCATACGTTTAATAATTTATTACGACTTTATGCGACTAAGCGTCGGTTAATATATTGATTATATGCATATAGCGGTGCTGTTTAAATAATTTACGAACATACCTATTAGAACGTAATAGCGAACCAGATGGAAATAAAGAGCGTATTTTTACACTTGTCAATTCAGCCCGAAAAAACGAGCTGAAGCGGTGCAAACGCGCATGTTGATACTTTTTAATACTTACATATCCCCCCCCCCCACCCGCCCCAAGGAAAAAAATCGAGTACCGATAATCCAATGAACAGGATAGGTAAGACTTTGCTTAAAAATTTTTACTCTCAATTTAACACAAGTTTAAATATTGTACACGTATGCGTGTGCGAGCGCTGTATCTTGTAATAAATATTCTTCGATTTCTCTATCGTCGATTTTCATGGTTTACCAGTCGAAAAGTCTAGCCCACAAGATGGTTTATTTAAATTCGCCCAAGCAGTACGTTAATAAGAAATCATCCCGCGCGTGTTTATAGGCCTACGTTCGCGATCGAACGGATAATTCCTCTTGAAAAATTTACGTTTCCAAGCTGTACTTTGAAGCTTGCAATTGTAAAATCTATCAAAAATGTTCGGCGTTATTTCATGCGTTTGCAGAATTTTTGGCCAAACCCTTTTCAAAAGCGGTCGCTATTATTTTTACGCGAAAATAAAACATCCATTGGTCTTCGCAGTTGTTGAGCTTGCACGCGTTTGCGCTTACGTATGTATCCCCCACGTGTATACGTACACTCACACGCTCATGACTTAAGATTTAGCGTAGACATACAAAAACACCTGATTATTTCTATAGCGATCCAAGACCGGCTCTACTCCTTGCAAATTTTGTTTCTCTCTCTTTGTTTTTCTTTTTCGCACGGCCACACGAGTTTTCAATACGAGTTAATCCTGTAGCGTATATCCTCTTTCTCTTCGTCATCCGTATACACGGTATAAGATTGTAATTTTAGAGCGACGAGAGCGAACGTATGGAAAGGTCGATCGCGTTTGTTTTTGCCTACGTACTACTCCCTCTACCTCCCCCCCCTCTGAATATATATAAATATACCAAGTGTACATACTCGAATTATATTAGTTTTTAAGTATAATAGTTGTGTCATCGACTCGTGTTCTTTGTAATAAGCGAATTTAAAGCGCGCCCGCGTATATATATAGAGGTAAACTGATCCATTGATTAACAAATCCACGAGATTTATATATGCTTAACCGTGCCCGTTCGTTTTATTTTTCGTTAATTCCTTTCTTCTTGTCAATTTCATTCGAAAAAGACACAGAAAAATTAAGGAAGAAACCTTAGTCTTGTATAAACGAGAGTACCTTAGTCGACGAGAGAGAGACTCTATTGTGTGTGTGAGTGTGCGTGCGTGCGTGCGAGTGTGTGTGTGTGTACGCGTCGATGAATTATAGCGTTGAATATTATTGTCCACCTTTGATATGTTTCTTTTACGGGCTCAACTCGCATCTTGTCGTGCCGAACAATTTGTAATCTTTTTTTCGTCGACGAGATATAGTCTTATACCCTTTTGTTCAAATCATGGTTTAATTAAAAAAAGAACAAGAATTTTTTTAGAATAATATTATGCACACGAATCAACGATATACTAATTCATTTATTTAATCAGCGATCGTCGATCGCCGCTGGAACCGAGGAATTTATATAAATTCTAAAAAGTGGTAAAACAAGCGCTAGCGTATTGTATGATAAACAAAGAAACAAACAAACAACAAAACTCGTACTCTCTAAATGTTGTAAAATTAGCGGATGTATCGGTTTGCGACAAATGCTATATACATAGACACACACATATGTTCTGCGAAGCGTTTTATTAAAGAATGCTTGCGATTGTTTCTGTTGAAATTGCGTACGCGCAAAGAACGAATAATTGTTTCCGACGTTGAGTCTTGTTAAAAAAAAAAAATAATAAATAATACGTTCGTTCGTATATACACAGATGAAACGCAAAAGGGTAAATTGTACACGACCTCCAAGGCTTTGTCGAAAACGATCTCGTGATTAGAGAAAGCTTGCGTAGCTTGTAAAGAACATGGAGTTAACATAAATCTTAAGATTTTGTTATCAATGACTTATTATTATTGTATACAGTAAAAACGAAACAAAAATATACATGTATATACATAAATATACATCGAATTACCTTCTTCTCGTCTATTTCATTTTAAACCTTCTTTTCTTTTTACCTTACCGATTGTTATTTTTTTGGGACATTAAAAATATTTTTGTCAATTTTCGTATTTAACGATAATCTCATTATGTATACAAATTCATACATTTTCAAAATATAAAGTGCCTCGTATAACCGGATAATTTCTACAGACATTCAAAATTGAAAAGGTAAACATTACTTGAAGGTAAACTTTTGACCCTCTGCCTTACCCGTATTAATATCATACCCTCAGTTTGCCTCCGAATCTCGGTAGCAGTTCTTCGCTCGATACGCAACCGGACAGTTTCACCACACTCAAAAATAAATTTTGTCGTTAATAATGCAGGAACTTATAAATCAATTGAACAGAATGTGCAGTGCGATCGATTATCCAAAGGAGCTGGAAGAGGTGATTAATAATAATAAAAAAAAAATAATTAAATAAATAATCGTTTTTAACGAGAAATTGAAAAATATATCGTGTTCTTTGTGTGATTATGTGATTTAGAAGGAAAAGAAGACAGAGGCAAGCGGAATTGACTACGTAGTGCAATTGACGAAGGAGAAACGAAAAAAATCGCTCCAAAACACTAAACGAAAGACGCCAGTGTGGTGGACGCGAGACCTCGAATTGGAGAGGAAGAAAATGAAGAGTGAAATTAGAAAAGCGAGGAATATTAAAGACGAGAAGAAGAAGGAGCAGATAAAACAAGAGTTATGGGTGATGAAAAAGAAGTTCAACAGGAAGGCTGGAAAAGCGAAAAAATGTATGGACCACTTTTTTCTTCCATTTGCAATTTGTTTAATGAAATACGGGGAATTTGCTATTATTTTTCATTGATTTCCATATTTTTCCACTTTATGTTTGTTGCAGCTTACAACAAAAAATTGGACAAGATATCTACAATTGAATTCTTAGAAATTTAGAATGAAAAAAAAAACAATTGTGAAGATCAACAATTTGAATAAACGGCAATGTAGATACAATGGCCTTGTGTTTTTTTTTCTGGTGTAAGGATGTTACACGATATTGAAAATATTTTTTATTTTTGAAAATTTTTACGCGTAATTGAAACTTAAAACGAAAGATCTAGTTTCAAGGACTTTATGATCAAGGACTAATATGAAATTATTATAAGACCATTACTGATCAATCAGAAATAAAAATACGTGTCACAAGGGGCAAAGCGGTTATTTGCCTTGCATGATTTACTGTAAACTTCACGCGGGGGAATAACAACGTGCTTATGCCCCTTGCAACATAATATACTATAACATCTTCTTAGGCTAGGATATAAAATGAACATCTAAATTTAAAATTTTTTTTTTCATTTTATTTATAATAGTAAACAATAAAATTTTGTACAATCGCATTATCACAAAATCAAGCAAGAAATTAGGAATTATACTAATACTTTCGCTTTCCGAAACTTACATCTCTGAACGAAGTCGGGCAAAAAAATTAGTCTAAAACGTGCATAATTCTTATAAAACAATTACACGTACTCGTTTAAAAACAAATGGAATTAAATGTTGGAAAAAACCAATTCTTGGAGATCCATTTTAATTTTTGCAAATGACGAGCTAGAGTTACGCAGAGCGAGCGGCAATATCAGTTCATTAGGTCAAAGTAAAAAGGTAAGAATGTTCAATTCACGTTGTTCTCTTAGCCTTTTTGAGCTTCTTGAGCGCGCATTTGGCCGCCGTACACTTGGCAATGCGATAATTCCGTCCGATGCCTTTGAACGAGCCCTTGCCGAACACGTCAACGGTGACGCGTACGCGCTTACCATCTGCCAGCTTCTCCGGCCTACCAAACTTGGCGGTTTCGGGCTCGAGCTCGAGGAGCTCTCTTATCGGCGACTTGGGCACGTTCGCGCTAAACTGCTCGATCTCAGCGCGCATGATCTTGTAATAGACCGACCAGACGGCGTCGAGGGACATACCGCTGTCGAGGTAAATGGCGCCTGCAAGCGACTCGAACACGTCGCCGAGAGCCTTGGGCACCTCGACGTCCTCTGCCTCTTTCGTCTCGGCGAGCTCCGGCTCGCCCAGCAGATAGTACTCCTCGCTGATTGCGTGGCCGTTCTCCTCCTGTATGCGGACGAACCGGTCTATGACTGCGTTGAGCCCGGGCGAGAGGTGTCGAAAGTACTTGTGGAATCCGCAGCGCACGGCGAGCGAGGCGAAGATGGTGTTGTTGACGAGGGCCGAGCGCAGGTCGGTCAGCGCGCCCGGCGAGTGCTG
>JAPYYQ010002753.1:0-15941 GCA_030522585.1 Anagyrus pseudococci
AATATATTTCGAGTCTGTCCCCCAAAACCTATACAGTATAGTAAATTTTCTAAAATTTTGTTGTAAAATTTACTTATACTTATTTATACGTGTACACGTTGTCCGGCGTGTACGGCTCGCGAATTATAAAGCGACACTCGATTATTACACGCGCGACCGACAGATAGAGAGCGAGAGAGAGAGAGAGGCACATACAAATGGGAAGAGGGCGAATTAACGGACACGCGCGTATATGCGGTCGAAAGGATAGCGCGGCGGCGAAAGAGCCCCGGAATAATCCAGCGACTCGCGACCCGAAATTAGCGCTGATCTCTCTCTCTCTCTCGTGCTTTCAGCAGCGCAAGCTGAAAAAGGGATGTAGGGAGGTGGGATAGCGCCACGGAGTCGCGGCCTACGGGAAATGAGCACTTTATTAGCCGATCCGATAATCGACGTGAAATAATGACGACTCGTAATCCCTTAATGGGAGCCCCTACCGCCCATCCCCCCCCCCTCCTTTCATCCTTCCAGCCTCTCCCGACCGTGTCCCTTCTCTGACTCTGGATTTTCATTAGTAGCTTCGGGATGCGAGAGAAAGAGAGGAGAATAAAGGAGAGTGACCGATATGCCAATATCCGCGCACATCTATACCCTCTTTTTTTGCGCTCGTCTCTTCGTTTATTATGCTCAGGGGGGGGGGAGTCTTATACCTTGCTTTTCCCTCCATCTCTTCCGTTAATGCGTTAATTTTATATATTCTAAATTTATATATCGTTGGACGTATACGGATATCGGCTTTGATTCGCGGCAAAAATTTATACCCAATTCTCCAGCGAAGTGTGTATGCGCTAACCCAAAATTTGAAATCGCTTCCTAAAAAAAGGCCCTATTTCATCTGCTCATTCGCCATTACAATTAAAAAAGCATTAAGAACGTGGAGCGTTGTCGAAGTAGCAGAGAAGATTCGAAACTCGAAACAATTTCCAAATCAAACCCGAAATCCGAAACTCATTGATAATTCAAACATTTCCATCGAGTCCCAGTGTAGCCGGACAGTCCCACGCCTGTCTCCCCCCCCCCCAGCTAATACAGACAAATATTTGTAATTGCCCTTTTTTTTCCTCCAATCAACGAGCGATAAAGCCTAGCACTCACTCTCTCTCACACACGAGTCAGAACCCGCTCCAAAATAAACAATTGGCCAGGGCGAGACTTCTAATCACAGAGGGGGGGAGCTGGTGCGGAGAGAGGGGGATATGTAGTAGCTCGTACGACTGGAAATATTGCCGGGGAGAGAGAGTGAGGTAGGGGGCGACAATACATCATAGGTATCCCGCGCAATCACGACGATTGGCCTCGCGGTAATTCTGCGTAAACACGAGCTTGGAGAAAGACAGAGAGAGAAAGGGTGGGGGGAGAAGCGGAGAACGCAGCGCATTACACTGCAATGAAATTGGATTGCGCTTATATTCGACTGGTGTGTGCTCGTCCAGTCAACATTCCGCGGTCGAGTTTCGTATATGCCGTACTACCACTCCCCCTCTCTCTCTCTCTCTGCGTTTGTTATTAAAAGTCCGTTTCATCGCGGTTGTACTCTCGCTCTCTCTCTCCGTGTGTGCCTTGATAATTTTGTTTTTCGTTCTTTTGTTACACTACACTCGTTTCGGGAAGTTCGATAGGTATAACGCTCTAGCGCCTGTCGCTAATTATTCCGCACGTCGTTTTTCCCATACATGTAACCCGCACAATAGCGGATTTATTAATTTAGACGGCTTATTTATAGTGCCATCCCGATGCGGCTAATCAAGTTGCCCATTCGCTTTCTAATATAGACAGAACAAAAAAAGAACGGGAACACACATAACGGTATTGAACATCGCAGGTCCGTTTATTTCCTATATAAACGCGTAAAAATACAGACGATATGACGTAGCGAGAAGGAGGAGAAAAGCTTCAAGCAGAGCGTAGATGGGTGGGAGGCAAAGAGGCAAAATAAATCGATAGACGATGCGTGGAGCCGGATAGTTGCGCGCATATATGTATCGCGTGTGCGTGGGCTGTACTTGCGTTTGGCCGGGTTATCTCGTCGCTTTTATCGGGCGCGCCGATGATATCTTGAGCTCGAGCCAGCCCTTCTGCCCTTGCAATCTTCCCCTCTACTTCGCGTTGCAAGGCAAAGGTGGTTGTACAACCGCCCTTGTGTGTCTATACACACGCTTATGGAGGGAGATTGCCAGTCTGCGGATTCCCACGAAGAAGCACGAGCCTTGATAAATGCACGACTCGATTATGACGCGTGGAGAAGGTCGAAGGGATACACGTCTCTCCCCTTCTTTCGTCGAACTTTCTGTTCTTCGTATTATCGAACCGCGCATTTTCATGTTTCAGTATTGCATACAATGAATTCTCAGTTATTGTGTTGATAAAAAATGAAGAAAAAAACCTAAAATTTAATCCATTCGGCAGTTCATCTTATCAGCACGGGTAACAAGTACACAAGCTACTAAATATTCGGAGGGTCTTTAAGCCGGCAAATCAGTAAAACCTAAGGCAGCAATATTATTACAGGCCGATCGTTTCTCCAAGTCTAAGCTACATTGTCTCGAACAATGAGAGAAAAGTAATAAAGAGAAATAACCGTATAGAGCGAAAGAGAGAAAGAGAGAGAAGAAAGAAAAAGCGTAGGAGTATTAAGAGTGGGGTGGGGAGGTGTACGAGGGGTGTACTTTGGAGAAAGAGCAGGCGGAGATAAAGAAAAAGTCGGCGGCTCGGCACAGAGAGAAGAGAAAGAGGGTGACAGATGGCCGGTTAGACAAAGCCGAAGCTAGTGCCACTGGCTTTTCACAACGCTTCCCGCGTGTGTAACCTAATAAAAGAGAGTCCGGCCAAGAGAGCTTCTCGTTTTCGTCCTACACTCGCCGTCAAGGCCATCGTCAAGCGAACGACACACGCACACTCTTTCTCTCTGGTGACAGTACGTCCTTGGGGCGCGCTCAAATGCTCCCCCGGTGATGGGGTTGAAAATCAAATCTTCGGGTGCTTGGAGAAAGCCGGCAGTTAGCAAAGTCAGTCAGAGATTGACTTTCTTTTCTTCGACCTTCTCGCATCTGCCATCGGCTGTACCCTCGCTTCGTAGCGGTTGTGGGCGTCTGGAATATTCCTAGCGTTAACTGTATTCATAACGAGTTGCTCCTTGGGCTGTCGTCTCTCGCTGGCGAGCGATAATCGTTTCTCGATTTCTCCCTTTCAATTTAATTACTCTCCTATTCGCGATGCTCCATTTGATTCGACTTGCTATCTCGTTGTACTTGACGATTTAAAGAACCGCGTGCATTACGCATACAATCGGACGCAATCAAACATTCTACCTGTCCACATCTTAATATTCTCCTTAGCAATTTCAATAAAAAATCCTATTCGACCGTTCCGATCTTAAAACCCTCTATTGAGTATTCTTGACGTCGAGGCTGTCGTCTCCCGAAATTCGACTAAGACGAATGCTCGATCGGCGAGACTCTCGATTAAGACTCGCGCGCTAGCCGTCGAAATTTGATTCGGCCCGCTCGATTCTTTATATACATCGCGTACACCTATAACAAGCCAAAAGGACGCTTCCCTTTGGGAGGGGGCGGGGGAATATATTGGGTTTCGAGCTCGTCTTACCGGCCGATTAAACCTTGGCCGGGCGCGTTTATGTGCGAGAAGCGTGTGCGAGTTAGGAGAGCTGACAATGGGGGGCAGGAGGAGGCCGGCACGTGCCGGCATCTAATCATCCGACGACTATGCGTGTCTTTTATCGTGAGTACACGCGTTCGGCTTTACGCTCGCCTGTCTTCTTCCTTTATTTCGCTGTCTTTTCTTTTCGTACGCGGCTTTTTTTTCGTCTTCGTTTCAGCGGGTCAGCATAGGCGGGCAAAAAGAGTGTGTGGCATCGGTTGGGCGTGAGACAAAAGTACGTCTCGTCTTTGTCTTTTTTATCGAGACGCGAAGTGGCTCTGGGCGTCATTACGCGTACTAGATTAGCATTAGCTCGATTCTACATGTCATTTAAATTTCCGAAGTGAATTATTTTCTTCCGCGTTCACCCAACAACAATAACGAGAAGAAGAAGAAAAGAAAGAACTATACGGCGAGACTCTTCTGCGCAGCGCTAAATAACGAGTGCCTCGCGTTACGTATAGCCACATTACGTAAACCTGCATCTCCCAACCCCCCGTTATCCTCGTAACAAACTTCTAGCCAATCTTCCTTCGTTACTCTTTGTTTTTTTTATCGTTCCAACTGCTGGCCGCGTTGCCCACCAAGCAAGCTCCGCAATCGGCGGTGTTAAGCGACTGGAAATTCATCAATTCGCAGCGTAGATCGGGGGTGCCGAGTGTCGCCGCCTCCCCCCCCTCAACGCGCTTTGTATCAAGCTCGCTCGTCCGAGGCTCTCTTCTCCAGCGGACATCGCAGCGCGAGATAAAGCGCGCAATATCAATCAACGCTTCTCCTCCTCTGCGCGTTTATTTTAGCTACCGGCTGCTGCCTTCTGCTTTATTCTTCCGTCGTCGCCGTTATAAGCCCCCCTTTTTTTCCAATTTCCCTTTTGCTCGCGACGCTCGGCTAGCTTTCTTCTGTTTTCCGTTCGGAGATTGGCGGCGGGCGCGCGAGCGATTGCGATTCGGCCGGAGCTTCGATATAGAGTTGTCGTTGATTACGCGTTGCGCAATAAGCTGACGGCAGACCAAAGCAGCTCGGCGTTATAAAACTATTTACAATGTCGATATGCAACGCGATCTTAATTCTCTTCGTGGGGTTATAATAAGTTTCATCACAGTATTCATTTTTTATAAGCAATCAAGTTTACGATTCTAATGCGAAGCTTGTAAAATGATAGATATAGTCTCGTTAAACGTAGACAATTAAAAAGCAGGCGTCGTAAGCGGCGCAAACGAGCCCAGCGCAGAGCAAGGAACTGACAAGCAAATCGATTAAAGTCCCGTATCGTATGTGGGCGTTAAGAGAGAGAGAGAGAGAGAAAAAGAGAGAGAGACGAGCGACGAGAGAAAGCAACGTCGTAATTGCGCACGTGGCCCGAGTGAGCCCCTGCCCCTCTCCTTCTAGTTCTCAGGAGACGCCCCTTCGGTCTAATCTCGCTTGCTCGCGCGCGTCACGCCCGCCGCCTGCTGCGCCGAAGACGCGCATGGAAAAATTCATTAGCGGCCTTTTATCACTATCAAGCTGCTGTACTTCCCCCCCCCCCCACCTCGGCCGGCCCCTCTCCGACGCCTCGAGCCATACGCGTATTATACGACTCGGATTTCATTTTCGAGTGGCCCCCGGTGATTAATCGAAGGCGTTTTCCACCCGGCCTAGCGCTAACTCGCCTCTCTCACTCTCTGTTGGTCTAAGATAAGGAGTAATGAAAAAAAAAAGGCGACGACGATAAGAGCGGAAGCGAGATTGTGTTGTCAAGTAAGGAGTCGACTTGGACGATAATGAGAAAAACGTAAGCGGCCTGTATACGTGCTCGCGGATATTAAAAATCGTTCGGATGCTTTTTATTAAAGAAAAATTTATTAATAAATGCGACTAGTGGAGGAGGTGAGGGGATATAAAAAGGAAAATTAAAAGTTCACTTTGCGTGTAATAAAAAAAAATTGGCCAGCGTAAACGCGATAATTGATAAGCTAAAGTAATTTTGACAAGAGCTCCAGGAAATCAGCGTGCTATATTTATATAGGTGCTGTGTGTCTAAAGCTCAGCGTGCTATTTGAGGAGAAGCAGAGATAGAGAGGAAGAGGAGGAGAGGGTGTTAAGCGTTTTGGCGAGGCGGAAATTGCGCGTGACTCGGGGCGCTTTCGGGCCGAGGCGTTCGTCTTGAGTATTCCGAGACGGGAAAGAGCTTTCCCATCCCAGCCAGCGCTTTCTCACGAAGTAAGTTGGAAGGAAACGGGTGGCGCAACAAGTGGCTTCTTAGCTCGGACAATCTTAGACGCCGGCGGCGGCGTCGACGTGGCTCAACAAGTGTCCGCCTCCGCATAAGGCGCACAAATTGCCTTCTCGCTTTGACGACGACGACGACGACGCGGCCCTTCGCGCCGACGATCAAAACAATTTACGCTGGTGATAATAAAGCCTCGCGTTCTACACCTGTCGCTCTCTCGCTATAGCTTCCCCCCCCCCCACAAAACCGCAATTATACTGCTCGCTGAATAATAAAGTGACGCGAGCGTTGGATTGTTCGCCGAGCGTTATTCCACGCCTGTTGTGTATATCCGCGCTATTAATTCCATTCGACCCGCGGCGACTCCTATTGTCGTTAATCACTTTTTGTTTATCATTATAACTTTGGCGATTCGACGATTATAAGAGACGATCATTGAACAAACAGCGGATTCGTTAATGACAAAAGATCTCTTGTATTGATGTGGTGGAAAAAAAAAGGAACGAAGTATAAAGGTAGAACAGTTTGTCACGCAGTTCGCACATCTAAATAATCAAGGAAAAACTCCGTGCTATTTTATTTCAGACTAACACGACAACGCTTATACGCTCTCTCTCTCACTATCTTGCCGCGCAACAAGTTGCGATATCTTAGTCTCGCACCCTCTCCTTCGATCCTCCGCAGCTAGATGTACATAATGGGAGAGCCAGCCATCCGGAAGCCGGATAAAGGAGCCGCAAAGATTCGGAGGAGGCTCGAAAAGACGGCGATAAGAAAACAAGACCCATCCCTTGGCTCGTCTTCTTGTTTGAGCAACCGAGCGTGGGGAGAGCGAGTTGAGGGAGCGTAAGAGTCGCAAGGAGCTATCAACAGGTCCCTCTGTCTTTTTCCTCAGCCGGAAAATCTTGAGGGGGAGCCGAGGGAAAAGATCGCGCCAAGACGCGGCGCAAACAAAGGGGGGGAGGGGGGTCACCTCCTCCCGCTCCCAAAGGCTCGTCTCTGCGAGGGAGATCGTCGTGGATGGATAGACACGGAGAAGGAGGGTTGCCCGGCAAAGGAAAGCGCTCGGAAGAGCAAAGATTCTCCCAAGTTTTCCAAGGGTTCCACCCTTCACGCCCCTCCTTTCAAGTCTTCTCTTAGACGTCCTCCTTATCCTCCTCCTCCTCCTTTATCTCGTGTATAACCTGTTGACGCGGCTCGAGAAGGCAAAGTGCTTTCTTAGGCAGATGAGCCTCGTCTTTGGCAAAGTCTCAAGGGACCAGCCGAACTTGCGACGTCTCTTTTTTTTTCCTTCACCTCGACGACAAGATGCTGTGCTTTTATGCTGGAGTGGCACGTCGAGAAGCTCTCTCTCTCTCTCTCGTTTTTTTTCCGCGCTTTTGACGATATCGGGCTCTTGGGCTTTGTTTTCCCAGAGGGTGCTGGTACTAACCGAGCGCCTGGAATGTACATGGGAATGGATGTCGAGGAAAAATTGGGATATTCTGACCGAGTTTTTTCAAGAGATTCGGGTTATTTCTTGGATCGTAAAATTTGGGAATAAATTTGTACCGTTTCGTTTAATTGATTTTTCTTTACGCATAAATTGATTTCCCTTGGTAATCGTATCTTCGCGATATTTCATAAACGGACATTATATATTGTTCGCCAGAAATACGAAAAATAACGAAACGAAAGCAAGTCTTGCACTTCGAACAATTTCTACACCATCGTAGCTCATTACAACTTTTCAATTTTCATTTTCAGTCGCTCGAAAATAGGCGTCGTTGTGGTCGCGGGACATCGACGTCATCTTTAAAACGCTCGTTCTCAGCGCAGGGCATAAATAGAGCTTTTGCAAGGCACTCTGCCGTGCAATTAACGATGTAACCTCATACTTACGGCCAACGAGTATGCATACATACATACACACGAAGAGGAAGATGGACAAACGGTGGTATAGGCGCGCTTACAACGACAGCCTTTGCCCATGTGGTCTCTAATGCGAGTCGCGACAACGCCGCTCGGAAAGCCAGTAGTGCGTGCGAGCGAGAATGAAGTTGTCTCTCCTCTGTGTGTGTCTCTCTCTCTCTCTCTCGGCCTCTTAATGGCGAGGTCATATCGATAGGAGGCGCGTGCGGCATCGATCCGGTCGCGTCCTCTTTGCCGAGAGAGACACGTTTGACGAGGGCTCGAGACGCTCTCGCTGGTATGACGACATTAGAGCGAGAGCCTCTCGGCTTCCCGTCCTCTTTACCCTCCCTCTATTCCTAGTCAATCCTTTTTTTTTCTCTCTCTCTATCATATATCCTGTTATATTCTCTTCTGCCTTCTTCACCTTCTTTTTTAGCCCCAACAGTCCTTGGCCGCAGATGATGCGGTTGCCCCGTGAGGCGCAACGTTGCATAATGACGTGGATAAGTGCACAGCTGGTTCTTACCTTTTTTTTTCCTCTCTCTTTATGTGTGCTTTTTTTTCTCACCTTCCTACTTCTTTTTTTTCGTCGAGTTATAATTACGGGCGGTGACGTTACCCCGCGCGCCATGACGTCGGAAGACCTCGTTATTTTAGCGCATTCGATGATGCGTAGGCTCGGATCGATCCGTAGCGCAGAAAGAGCTACTCTATCTATTTTCTTTTCAATCTTTCTAGGTGACATTTCCTTATCGATTTTACTACCGGCTAGTAAGAGGCGATTCCTCATATTTTCCCATCGATTCCACGTAAGCGGCTTATATATATCCACCCCGGCAGGGCTCTGGACACGAGATCAGCCGCATCGTTTTAAAATTGTCGACATGACACGTGTCCCCGCTATTTTCCATATTCATCCGCCAGCAATGAAGAGTGCGAGAGGTAGGATAGAGATGTCAACGCGATCGGATGTCTCGAGCGAGCGTGTATATCTGTATAACCGCAAGTGATTCTTCCGGCTCTCCTTTGACTCTTTCCTTCTATCTCGGGGCCGCTTCCTTTCTCCATACCCATCCCGCGGTCCAGCGGGCTCTCTCGTTCCTTTCATCGTCTTTGCGCAATAGATCAACGTCATTTCCTCAAGCTCCGAGAACCTTTGCCTCTCGGCAAAGCTCCGAGAAGAAAGCCCGCCACCCCCTCTCAGCCGAAAGGAAGGAAAAAAAAATGAGCGAGCGCGTCGAGAATCCACGACGAGGATTCATCAAAGAGTCAGCGGGAAACGGAAAGTTAACGGGAGAGAGAGAGAGGCTGTGTCTCGCAAATATAACGGTGTAACCCTCGGCCGAAAAAAAAGAGAGTCCCGAGGAGCCCCCAGAGAGAGAGAGAGCCAAAGCTGGAGCGGGCGCGCGCCTCTTCCTGCCCTGCGCGCGCGGCGGTGGCCCATTGTCGCTCGCGGTTTTTCTACATATTTAACGCGCGAAGAGGGGGCTCCGGGCTAAAAGAGCTGTTTACCCATGCGCCTCTTCTCCGGCCCCGTAGAATCGCTCGATCAAGCTCTCTCTCAGTCTCGATGTTATTGCCGCGGATCCGTTAGTTTGACGGTGCGGCTATTTAACAATGCCGCCCTCCCCCGCACCATTATGCAGAATATCCATGCCAGAATGCATTGTCGCTCTCGTTCTCGAGTGGCCTGCTCCGCTCGTTTTCTATTTTTCCCGGTAGCTCTGCTGCCGGCGTAGCGCGGGTCAGACAATGCTCGTCTCGCGAAAAACGGATCGCATAACGGTACCCCATACGCCCGTAGCGAGCGTCTATATACATAATGGGCCGGTAGAGCAGGCTCTTGTTTACCCAAAACACCGCCGCGGAAAATGCGAAAGGAACGAGAGAGAGAGAGAAGGCTGCTACCGGCGACTCTCTGACTGTAATACGACAACGACGGGGGGTGCGCCGCTGCGGGCCGCGGGTAGCGACTTAAGCGGATTAGTGGACGAGTCGATATTATCTGCGCTTCGAGGGCTCTCCAGCCAGGACCATAGTCGACGAGACAGTGTGGAGGAGCAGGGGGGAAAGAGTGAGGGATGCTTCGATTTAGTGGGCGAAACTTGAGATCCGGACCATTGCCTGCCGTTTATTTCCTTCCCTCTCAGCTGCGCGTCTTGCTCTCCCCACTCTCCTTTCCAGCTTCTCTTCCTCTCTCTCTCTCGCTCACTCTCTGTATGCACTTTTTTCGGTCGCAAGTGTGTGCGCGTGCCTGTTTACACGCGGCTGTGTCTTCCTTCGCTAGGTCCTCTTGGAAAAAAGTCTGTTTGCGGTGGATACAGGCTCGAGAGAGAAAGAGACAAGAGCGCGCGTGTTTGTTGCGCTGGAGAAGCGTAGGCGTAGAAGTGGCAGATGGATCGTAGAAATTGGGACGGCCCGCCCGAGACAATGCAAAGAGGGGAAGAGACAAGATAACCGCGCATCAGGAATAGAGAGAGAGAAAGCAGAAGAGAAGCGTGTGCGGGGCAAGAGAAGAGAAAGACGAGAGAGAGAGAGGATGTCGGTGGTGCGCTACCGGAAGGCTGGCCTCCCGGCGCGCGATTCCGGCCGAGGTCCTCGTGTAATCGAGAGGCCCCGATCTCTCCCGAGCTAGACGGTTACACACCGAGAGAGCACGCGCGCCTTTCGAAATCTAACCTCAATGGGGTTTTATAATTGTATAATGCTCTTTTGATCGGCCCAGCCCCGCTTATCTTACTCCCTCATCCCACTGTCTCTGTGTGTGTGTGTGTGTGTGTGTTTATACCTCGGTGTGTGTGTATACACTTTCCGCGTCTACGTTTCAAAGACGCCTCGGCCGATTTTACGCGGGCTTCGCTCTAGATGCAGCCCCACTCTACCCTCCGCCTACTCAGCAAGATCTGTCTTTCTCTGTCGCGCGTCAAACGCTCGTCCGCTCGGCGACTTTTTACTTATGAAACGCTGCGGGCAGAGCGCTTAATGGTTTTCCCTCGCGCGACATAGAGACGTCGAGTGAGGAGGAGGCGGCCGCTGCTGCTGCTGGCAGTCTCTCCTCTGTCTTTCCCTTTATTACGCTCTCGAAAGAGAGAAAGACGCAAATAGAGAGAGAGAGAGAAAAAAAAGCAGCGGCAAAACTCCTTCTCTGTGTCGTCGCTTTACATCTATCGCGCTTGTACAGCTAGATATATATATCTATATACGCCGGACGCGCGAAGAAGGACGCCAGGCGCCGGCAGAGATAAGGGATATAAGAGGAGTGAGAGAGAGAGAGAGGGCACTGGCAAAAGAGAAAACGACCGCAAAGAGGCAGAGCTTGCACTGGCTTACACACACACACACAGACAAGCATACGTGAGCGAGGGTTTTTCTTTTTCCACAGATAAAAACCCTTTCCTCGCTTTGTCTCTTATCCCCCTGCCTGCTCTCACAGCCGGAGAATTAAGAGACTTCTCTCGAGCCGTAGCAAGTTCCATCTCGAAGAACCCCGAGTCCTCTTTTGCTCGTCAGCCGAGTCACTCTCGCGACGCTTGGCCGCCTACACAGCTCTCTCTCTCTCTCTCTCTCTCTCTCTTTTTTTCACGCCCAGCCTCCTCTGTAAGCCCGCGTGCGTGTCTTCTTGCCTTTTCAGGCCCGAAGAGGCGGAAAGGGGTGAAAGGCAGAAGAGGGGAGAGAGTAAGAGTTGTCCATTGTCCACGGACACCTGTGGACAGCCGCGAGCTTGTCAGTCACTTAGCTACTTACTTACGCGGCCGAGAAAAAAAAGTGCGCCTTCTCCGCCACCCTTGCGCGCCCCCCCCTTGGCTTTTTATTATTTTTTCTCCTCTACCCCCGTTATACAGCCTACTCCATTCTACTCGTCGAAAGCGCGCGACGCGTCTTTCCTCCTCGACGCTTCGTCCCCCCCCCCTCAACGCTCTTTTTGCCTCTACGCGCGCAGGCTTTACCCATTCCCCACTGCTATAAAGCGAAACGTCGTTTAACCCGTTAAATTGGCCCCCTCCCCCGCGCTAAGAGCGCGCGCGCAAATATTTTTCACGGCGGCTTCCTTTCTTCGCACCTCGCACTGTTATGCTTCTCGTGTCTTTATGCGACGACCTCCTCCTTTTTTTCTTTCTTTTTATACTTAACGTCAAGGGTGGCATATACTCTTTGCTCGTCGTAATCTTTCAAGGATTCGCTCTCTCTCTGCTCGACGTTCTCCGTATTGTCTGCGTTTCGAGGGAAGCTGCACTTGGCGGCTCTCTCTTTTTCTCGTTTTGAATTTCTTACGCTAAATTATCCTCCGCTACGGCCTTGGCACTTGCATCAAAGAATACACCGACTTTTTCTTTGTTACTTAGAAGAACTTTTTGTTTCCGTATATCTTTTACTAAGAGCCTTTTTAAGGTATTGTTTCGTTAAATTAACGATTACAATTTATTTAAATTAAACATTTTCACTTAGTTTATGCTTCTCTTTCACGAAACGAACAAACGCATCGAACGAAATTGAATTTCATTGATTCACGCCATATCTCAAACGCTCTATATCCCGATATCTCGATCTCCAGCTCCGCGACGTAAAATCATACATCGAGATCTCATAAAAATGCATCCTCCTAATCCTCTTTAGCCTAAACAATACAGCCAGTCACTTACAACCTCGAGGCTTATCGCCATCAATAGTGTGGCAACCCTCGCTAACCAACAGAGAGAAAGAGCCTATATAATATAAATCGAGATAGATAAAACCGAGGGGAGCCGGCGCAGCCTCTGCGATCGGATCTCCCGTAGACTATTAAGAATCTTCGATCGACTTTGCGCGTCGCTGAGGAGAACCGTAGGCGTTAAGGGGGCGGGGGAGTTAGAGCCGGGAAATTAGATCTTCCAGGATGTTTTCGTTCCAGGTGAGTGGCCCGAGAAAGAACAAAAAAAGTGGCAGCGCGCCTCGTTTAGGATAGAGGGGAGGGGGGAGGCAGGAGCCTCTAGAGAGAGAGAGAGAGAGCACACACACTCTCTCGTGCAGGACGAAATCGCGAGGGGGGCCGAGAGCCATCTGCCCTTAGCCGACGAGAGGGGGAGGCCCTAACCTGCGCGAAACACGGCGCACCTGGACGCCCGTTGAGGCCCCCCGAAGAAGCACACACGTCTCCGCTTCTGTGCACTTTTCGACGCTCGAGGGGGATGCAGAGGGGCGCATTGGCTGTACGTGCACATCCCGCAACCGATGCGCGCACTCCTTTCGCTTGGGCCGGGTATTTTTCGTATGAAATTTTCTACGTTGGAATACGAATTATTCGTAAATAGCCGGCGCACGTTCTGTTCTTTTTCCGGATTGTTTTTTTCTGTATAAGCCTTTTTGTTCCTTTTTTTTTTAGAAAAGGAAGTATTTTCGTGCACTCCGAATATCGCACGCGCGCGAGAGAAAAAGAATTTTCCATGGTATTTTTAAAAAAAAATTGCACCTTTTTTTTTAAAAATAGCCGAACGCTTAAATATTTACGTCGGGCGATGATCGGATATAAAAAATGCATTGGTTTTCGTCGAAGATATTCTCAGGCGTATTATGGAATGCCAAAATATCCTCTCGGGTTTATTTCGACTCTCGGCTTCCTCCATAATTCACGTTTCTCCGGCGATAGTTTTGCCCAAGACCATAATTATTTAATCAATTCTATAGCTCGCACTATATGCGCCAAACTAAATGCACAGATTTTTCGGGTATAACAACGACTAGTGGTACCTCCGCGTTTCCAGCACGTCCCCGAAAGCGTTCAGCAAGATTTAATCGACCGAAAGTTGTTCAGAGACGCACATGCATGTAGAAAGAGCGGCACTCGTCGAATTTTGCACATTTATTCGTTTAGCGCTGTCGCGCAATCGCGCGAGAATGGCCCCCGAAATTCCAAGCGGAGCAGCGATATTTACCAATTTTCAAGTTCTCTCTCCCCAGCCCTCTTTGTCCCTCCATCTCACTAGCATATGGCGACTCGTTAGCGGAATAAGTACGCCGCCGGCAATGGTCATGCCTTATGCATGATCTTGCAACAAAAGGCTTGTTGCCGAGCTTTTCCGTTGCCGTCCGGCCAATGCGTCGGAGGAATAAAAAAAAAAGATGATTAAGCTTCCGGACTGGAGGTAAATTTATTTGTTCGTTTCAAATTGAGTTGTTGAAGCGCGCCTCTCTCGGTGTGTGGCGTTGTGTGTGCGCGTGCGGGGTACACGCGTAGGAGTGCGCCCCGGCTTTTTTAATGCGTTTCAATGACGAAGCGAGAGGGCCGTTTAATCAATTTCTTTCGGCTCGACGGCTGGAAAAATAACAGCACTCAAAAATTCATGGCTCGCAATTTCGAGAAACGTGTCAGTCACAGGACGCGATTACTTTTTTTCCCCCACTTCTCTTTCTTTCTTTTTTTTTTATCTACGGTAATGAAAAAGAAAAATAAATAATAAAAATATATCGTCGCATCGCGTGGATATTTATTGGACGAAAAAAGCGAAACTAAAAAAATATAACCGAATTGTATAAAATCGAGAATTTCGTAAAGTCAGGGAGAAGTAGACGGGGGAAAAGCGGTTATAGAGGATAGTCGAAGGCGAGAAAGGGCCGCTGATTAACGATATACCGAGTCCGTCTTGGCGCAAGTTTAATTGACTCCGGCATAGTTAAGGCCCCGAGGCAATCAGTCGCGAAAAGAAGCCTCGCCGGCAGAAGGGGTCACTGGCTTATATCCGAGAGCAACGACAGTTCGGAAAATTAAGCCCCAAGAGAGGGAGAGAGAGTAGAGCTGCTGCGGTCAGAGGCAGATCGGCAAGAAATAAATTATCGAGCCCCGTGTATAGGCGCGCACCGAGTGTGAGCTCGCAGGGAGCCAAGAATGTGTCGACTCTCTCGCTCGTCTTGCCAGATTCCGTCGATCCCCACAAGCTCGGCCCCAACTATTCCGGCCGAACGCACGTGTGAGTATAATACGCGCGTGTATACACATCGGCCGGTGTGCGACATTAAGTCAAGCCCGAGCAGCCCCTCTGTATATAGCATCGCGAGGCAAACTCGATAATCGATTTGCCAGGGGTGGGTGGGCCGCACGAGCCGTGTAATTTTCAGTGGCAACACACTGTTACACGAGCAAGTGGAAACTCGTCGCGCTCGCTCTCGGGCTGCGAGTAATCGTTTGACCCCCCCCCCCCAATCCACTCCGCTCTCTTTCTCTCCGTGTTTTCAGCTTTTTAACCTTTAATTGAAATATCATTATCCGATGACGCCCACGCGCGTTGCTTTTGCGCGTATGTATACATGCGCCGTCGAATAAATGCACGCGCGCCCGCTTGAATTTTACGTAACCGCTATACACATTTATGAGCAATTGCAGCGACGTTCCCGATGAGCCTCTCTCTCTTCTCTCTCGCTTGCTCTTGGATTTTATTTCGCGCTGTATTCCGTTCATTAAAAAAATAATAAATTAATTAAAAAACAGTCACGGAATTACCTTCGTGTTATCCTGTATTTTACAGGATTTACATAATATTTTGATTACATTCCAATAAGACCAGTACTTGAATCAAGTTGCCAAGCCCGAGATACGTAAGTTCTGCATACACGTCGCATTCGATTCACCGATAATCCAAATAACCAATCGATAAAAAACGAAAAATTTCAAGCGCATGCAAAGTCCGAGCCGTATATACACGTCGGGAAAGCAGCTACAGCGGGCACTTGAAAGTTGGCAATATCCAAAGTGTGTATCCCTGTACTTTCGGTTTGTAGTATACAGCGCAGTGAAAAAAAAGGGGGCCTAGACGAGAAGGTAGTGCCGCGGGTAGTATATTGCAGTGGCAAAAGCAGCGGTTCTTCCAGCTTCCACTGATTAACCCTTACGGTCCGAGGGAGTTTTCGCCGGCACTTACATGTGTGTCTTTGGCTCGCGGGATCACGCTGTATACAAGCGTGCTGTATCAAGGAGTTAACTGCAGCTCGAGGCTGTACGTGAAGACGGACCCTTGAAAATTTTTCAAATTCCTCCGGTCGAAGTCTCTCTCTTTTTCTCGTTGCGAGAGAGAGAGAGAGAGAAGGTTGAAGGTTGAAGGTTCATTTATTGCCGACTAAGGATACAGAGCAATCCCGTATAGCCGGGGCCAACAAAAGTACAATTCTCGAG
>JAPYYQ010002754.1:0-15936 GCA_030522585.1 Anagyrus pseudococci
TATATATATATATCGCGGGTATATCCAAAGGGAAAAAACGTCACGCTCTCTTTTTCCCTCCCTCTCTCTTTTACTTTCGTGGCGCCACGTTTCTCTCTCTCGGTGACGCACGAAAGAGAAGTTCTTTTAGCCCGGAGAAGACTAGTCCTACCTCTCTCTCTCTTTATATATCACACCGAGAGCAAAAAAGGTATCGAGTCCAAGGCATTAAGCGAGCGAAAGCAGAAGAGAGAAAGAGAGAGCCGAGCCGGTATATAGGTATACATACATATACATGCGGTCGAGTGGCGGGGATGGTGGTGTGGCGTCTTAGGGCGCGCAGGTTTTTAGGCCTAATTAGTTGTCGCCGGGCGTCGTGTCGCTCGCGGCCAAAGACGCCGACTCCATTTCGGCGCGCAGCCCTCCTCTCTCTTTCCTCTTCTTCTTCCCCTCCTCGTCGCACACTCGAGGTCTGCTTCATCTCTCTCTCTTCTCTCGTGTATGGGCGCCCCTCGACTTCTTTATTCGCTACTTACCCGCCTATATTGCTCTTTTGCTGCTGCTGGCTATACGCGTGTGCTCCTTCTTGCGCGCGCACGTCCCCTTCTCACGACACACGTCTTTCTCTCTGTGGGCTTTCTGGATTTTGATTTGAGAGAACACACTTGCCAGAGCCTTTGATTTCTTTATCGCTTCTCGCTCCTTCTTTTTTCTTTTGGTTCTTTTTGAGGAGGTAAAGTTTGAAGTACGTATGCTATTTAGGTTGAAGGAGCCGAGGTACGCCAGGCTTTGGTAATAATAAAATATTGTCTCTTGAAATTAGGACCACCGAGAGCATTTAACTATACATTCTAATAAAGATCCGATTGCCACGTCCAGATAGTTAATGACGTTGAAAATCGTCGAGTCCCCCCCAAATCTCCCGAGAGTTGATCGTCGATAATGCGATGTTCCCATCTTTTACCCCTTTTTTCTTCTTCTCCTCCTTTTTTTTCTTCCTTTTCTTATTTATTCCCGTCGTAGATGTTCTCTCCGTCGCGCGGCTATTTGCCCATTCGATCCCCCCGAAAATTCACTTCCACCGACAATTATCAAGCGAATAATCGAAGAATCTCCTCGGCTACTTGTTCTCTCTCCGATCTTCTCTCGAAACTCTCTTTCTCTCTTAAAAAACCATTAGCTTGAACTTTTTTTTCTCTTCTCCATCCACAATAATAGACTTTGTCATTTAAGAAACAACGTTAAACTCGCATCTCTTCTTTTTTTTTCTCGTCCAACGCCGAGCTCATGAATATTCATAAAATTTATGGACTGTAAATAAAAATGCTAAGTAACCCGATTCATCCTTATTTCTCAGTGTTTTTTTCTTTTTCTTCTTTCAGAAAACTAATAAACGTCCCCGGACGCCACGAGCGGGGAGTACTCATGAGGGATTGACATAAAAAATGGTGAGTAAACTTTGAAATGTTCGCCGTTAAATCATTGAGGGAATTATGTAACGGACATTGTAAATTAAATTTTCCATTCTAATATAAATCGACGACTTTCGCTGTGGTTAATGTCTCGCTGCTAACGTTCGTCTCTTTTTTTTTATCTCAAATTGACTTTTTAAAGGTCGATATACTTTTTTACGGCCGTTTCAAAATTATCGATAGAAAAGTCCGAGAGCGGGAACAACGAGCAGCGTAACACTTTAGATGGACATTCTCTCGTCGTTTGAGATTCAGCCAAACGATTTCAAACGTACGAATTTACTCGCTATATCGGTGTGCTGTTTACGCAAACGATCCGCGACTCATCTTTATTTAACCCCCCCCCCCCAAAAAAAAAGAAAAAAAAAAGATCGTCGCTATCTCGACGCGAAGCTCATTAACGACACGCCTTCGATCTTCTAAACGTAAATACATCCACTTCGTTTCTCGCGTATACAAAAAACTTCCATTTGACAATCGTTGTAAAATAACTAAATGGACTTTGCCTCGTAAAAACGCCGCCATCTGGAATGACCTTGGGGCCGATCGACTACCGATGTACGCGCGAAAGAGGAAAAAGGAAGATATCGGTAGTTTTAACGATCTACGCTGCATCGCCCCTGGAAAATTCGGCACCGTTTCCGGCGTCGTCGTCGGAGGCCTGCCGGATAAACAGCGAGCCTACAGAGGCAGAATCGAGCGGAAGTGTCGGCGATTCCGCGCCGTCGGATTAGGATCTCTGGTCAGTTTCTTGGTTCGCCGGGGCTAAAGGAGCAAGGCCTAGTAGAGAGAGATGGCCCGCGCTGGCATCTCCGGCGCCGCGCGTCCTTCCATTCACGCGGCCGTAGCCTCCATTCACACCCTATCCTTCTCTGACTCGGCTCTCGGATTACCTCGAATTTCAGGCCGACTACGCCGAATTCCCACTAGGCGCGCGCGCCTCCTTGGGACGTCCCAAACTCTCTCTCTCTCCTTCTACTACTAACTAGTTGCGAGCGAGCCAGACGATGGCGCGCCGACGGGACGGGAACACGAGCCCGGAAAGCGATCCCCGAGCGCTGATCGGATCGGCAGATCAGAGACGAGATCGCCGACCGGATAGCCTCCTCCTCCTTCTCCCCCTCTCTCTCCCTGAAGCGCGCGCACACAGATATATATGGGGGCTTATGGTATACTGGGGACTTGTTCGCTGCTTCACGGCTAAATTAATTGAAAATTAGTGAGGAAGGGAGAAGATGCCCGCGTTGCGCAAGCCGTCGGCTTATGCAAGCGCTAACCCGAAGGAATCCGATCGTTTGACGGACGAAAGAAGCCGAGGGTGTTATACGAGAGAGAAGATTTTCGTCGACTGAAATTTCGCGGCTACCTCCTCTATGGCCGATTACGCGTTGCGTAAGCCCGGAGAGTTGGCCGCGCCGATGCCGGTGTGCGTGTATTTATTTATTACCGATCGCCGCACGTTAACACACGAGAGCAGATATCCTGCGGTGTGTCGTTGCTGCTTTTAGGACCGAAAAGTTTTAATGATTAACTTTAGTGTTTTTTACGGGCACCTTATGGCACACTCTTTTTCTCGTTCCTTAAATGCTCCCCCGCGACTGTTCAACCCTCCCACCCGACTTCGTACGAGCGTATTACCGTGTATTTTTATATTCCATTTTGTAATCGCATGGGTAATAGTTGAAAGAAAGGAAAGGAAGAAGAAGGGGGGAAAAAAAGAAGAAGAAGAAACCATAAAAGCAGAGATAAGAGCTCCATTCGATTTAATGGAAAAAATCATTATTTTTATGGGTACTGTAAACATTGTTAATTGCGCATTTTGATCTTTATGGTTATTATATATATAGGCGCGTACATTTCGAGAGATTTATCTCGGACGTAACGCGCGAGGAAGCTCGAAAGTTTTTGCTCAAAGTAAATAAATAATTATAAACGTAAACGGCATGAATTTTTCTGCTTCTCTCCTTCTTTTTGGATTCTTTCCTTTCTTTCTCTCGGACAAACGCCGAAACGAATCGAATCAAAAAGGCGAGAAAGAGACAGAAGAGTAGAGACGATGTTTATTTCATCGGGCCGGAGCGTCATTAAAAATAAATCTCGAGCCCCGGCGGGCCATAAAGTCAATCTCCCTTTCATTCATCAAACGCAGAAAGTCAACCGAAAAAAGAAGCGGCCTCAACGAACGAAAAAAAAAAACGAGGTATGCAGAAAGGAAGAAGAAAAAGCAAAAACGAGCAAAAAAAAGAGAGAATAAGGAACAAAGGTGGTGACCAGAAGAGGATATGGCTCTAAGGATGCGGTTATAAGGCTTCGAGTCTGTGTGTGTATGCGTTGATCGCCGGCTAAATAATTTGCGGTGCAAAAAAAAATATAATCTATATATATCTATGATAACTGCGGTGGCAACGAACGGTGATGTATCAAGGTTCGAAGGCGAGAAACGTGTCGAGTAGAGCGAGCGCCTCCCCTCTCCCCCCCCCGGCCGTCGCCCCTTTTTCAAGCATCTCTCTCGCGGCCGCGCGGCAAATTAATGTCCTTCATTTAAAAACCAAAACAGGCGCGATGGAGAGAGAGAGAGAGAGAGAGAGAGAGAGAGAGAGAGAGGTGTAAGGGGAAGGATTACAGCGTCTCTCGAGCAAAGAGCGAGAAGGAGAATCGTTCGGTTGCCGGTTCGCTCTTCTCTCGTGAGCAGCTCGTATACACAAACGTGCACGCGTCTATATAAATGTATGAGTATACACACAACACATCCTAGGATTTGGGAAATAGCGATGGGATGACGCGCTTGTCAACTCTATACACCTCTCTCTCGGGCCTCACTCGAAAGGACCTCCCCCGTCACATTATGCGCGAACGACGCTGGGAGAGGCGAGATCCTTAGGTAGCTCTCATCTCTCTCTCTCTCTCTCTCTCTCTCTCTCTCTCTCTGCTCGTCTTGGTACGAGGATCGGTCCGGCCGGCTATTTTAATTGATTATATAAATTATTTATTCGCACTGCCCGTGTAGCCGGACATCTATTCGGCTATATCGGCGAAATCAACTCCCGGATTCCGCGCGGCGGCGAAAATTATTCAACGAGATTGAACGAACGATGATTATGATGATGATGATTCGTTATGGCCAAGGCCTAGGTTTTGCAAAAAAAAGTTTCAGCGAAGCGACGATATATCGGCAGAGAGCTGTGACCGGTAGCTAATAAAATATGCGAGAGGAGAGACCAAATGTTTGCTCAAGCGAGGGAGAGAGTGAACTTTATGCGGGACTTATACGTCGTTTGAATAATCGCGCTATGGGCGTTCTTATGTACGCGTATTTCGCGAACAAATTTGAATACAATTTATAAGCGACGAGCTCTATCTCTCGCGAGATGGAATAAGCGGAGGCTCTTTTTTTTTTAATAAAAATTCAATATTGAGATGTTTAATGCGGGGATTGATAGGTCCGGCCTACCAATTACGCGAATATTGATTCCGACGATTATGTGCGTGTGTGTGTCGTGTGCAAAGAATGGTAGTCGGATGGACATTTTTTTCCTCATCATCATCGATTTGCGGAATTTTATACGTGTCGGAGGAATATGAGCTTACGGGACTTTTGAAGCTTTTTTTTTCTTCTATATATTTTTTTTTTATATTATCAGGAACCATACTGCGTAAACTTTTTCTTCTACTCGAACTCCATAAAAATCCACATTTCCAGCTCTATACCTCTTGAGCCATACCGATCGGTTACAATTAGAAGTAACATCGACGCGTACAAAACAATTTTCCGTGGAAAACCAATTTTCGCGCACCTGAGGCAATAAAGACCAGCGTAAAACGAGCCAAAGTCCCAATAAGCCGAGGCCGCCCACGCGATCGATGCTCGAGCGGCGATTGAGTTGCCCGCGCGGGCCGATAACGATCTCGAGATCTCTTCCTGTCTCGATCCTCCACCCTCCTCTCCTCGCAAAATCACGAGCAAGCGCCGGCGAAGAAAGAGAGAGAGAGGGAGCGAAAGGAAGACGGAACGAAGTAGTGGCTGTAGGACGAGGTAGTTTATTTCCAGCTGGGCTTAGGTGCCGCGTCTCCCTGTAGTAGTCGCCTGGGAGAGAGAGAAACTTTTCACTACCGATCCTTCCTCTCTCCCAACCGTTCGTCTGGCGTGTCCCTCCGCGCTCTCTCTTTCTCTCGTCGCATTCTTTCGAAGCGGCGATAAATCGACCGGAAACCAGAGGCCCGATGTCAACGCTGATGCCTTGTCGCTCTCTCGGATGACCAACTCGAAATTCAAAGTCTCCAAAACTTTGCCTCGTACTCGGTGTAATATCGTTTCTGACTCCTTAAGCTTTTCCACCACCCTTTATGTTTCCGGAGAATAAATAAATAAATAAAGGATACAGCTCGGGTGGGGAGTTATAAGAATGCCGGCTATTCGCGGAATGGTCGAGAGACAAGGTAAAGAGAGAGAGGAAGAGGGAGGCGAGTCAGAGGGGGGGGGGGGAGGTTTAAATAATGGCGGCGGTCGTCGGGGAAAAATGGAAAAGCATAAGGGGGCTTAATCGCTTGCTATCCTCCGCGGGGCTAGGGCCGGGTCCCCCCTCGGCCGCGTATATGCACACACATGTTATCCGCTCTTTTCTCTCTCGCTCTATGGGAATCTCAAGCGAGCCGCGTGTACTTTTGGCTGCCGCATTAAAGCGACGGGTTTATACGCGCGAGTTTTGTTTTTGCCGGGATAGAGAGAGAGAGAGAATCGGCGAATCGGGGAAAAGGACGATCACGAGAGAGGCTGGAAACGAGCGTTTGCTTATGGCGGATAAAGGGTGTTTGTGATGGTACTTCGGGAGGAGGCTCGCGTTTTGTGTGTGTGTGTGTGGGAGAGAGAGCAAGCGGAATTCAGGGAAATTCGCGAGAGGCGTGGAGAGTAAGCGATTGACGACGGCGGATGGAATGTAGCGGTGTTGGCTGTTTATTGGCAGCGTTAACGAATCCAACTACCGGCAGATTATTGGGCAATAATGGAAAACGCGCTTGGAGCTTGCAAAATCGTCATAAATATTGTACATATAAATCTTATTGCTGGTGAGTTAGCCATATTTTTCGACGAATCGTTGAAAATATGCTGTGTATTGACCATTTTTCTTGCTACTTGTCAAATCAAGCGAGTCTGTCGATGTGCAACTTTAACTCGCTGAAGTATCGATGACAATTGTAAAGATTAGCGAGAACCTGGAAGACGATGAAAGAATAAAATTATTTGAAAAAAAAAACAGAAGAGAAGAAGAACAGCAAACGCCAGATTTTCCGACGGCGTGACGTCAGCAGGTATACGCGTGTAAAATCAAACGCGACACGACGAATAAATTAAATCAGCTTGCAAAGAGACTGGTATACCCGCGCGCGGACATTAACACCAAGCTGCATTACAATAATTCGCCTTAGCCAGGCTCGCATTGTCCCTCTAATTCACTCCAACTATCTCTCTTACGCTCTCTCTAAAGCTCTTCCTGTGGGCATTTCTCTGTAACACATACACACACACACAGAGGAGGGAGGGGGGAGCGATTGCGGCAACCTGCGCGCTTTTCCACAATATAATATCGGCCGGCGTCGCCCCGTTGCCTCTGTAAATCATTCTGGCACCACACGGGCACACACTTACAGCCATTTGTCCAACGGCTCTCTCTCTTTTACGCTCGCTTACTCGCGCGTCTCGCGCGCGGCCTGTAAATTATATCAACGCCTCGCGCGCCTGCGAGCCGAGAGAGATGCGCGCCCACGTACGCGGATAAAGAGCGCGAGAGACACACCGTGAGCGCATAGATCTCCGACCGAGCGACGTGCCTCCTCCACCCCTCTCCCTTGAGAGTGAGAGAAAAAGAGAGAGAAAGAGCCTTGCTCTATACTCCTTTTTTCTTTTAGCGCACGGCACTCTGCGAACATTGAGGGGAAACGAGCTTGAGTTTTCTTGGGTTTTGCTGGCTTTAAGAGGTTTCTGGTTTCGATGCCTGTTTCTTTTTTCTTTTCATTTTGCCTTTTGCTAAAGGGCTTAGCGCATAATTTTATTGCTTTTCTTTTTATTTTCGTGGAAATGCGTGGGATTGGTATAGTTTTATAATGTGCGCGTAGGCAGGATACACCAAAATGAATGATGAATAAATAGGTATTAAAAGGAAAAAAAAATTTATGTATGTGTAATATAGTGATTAGGATAATAAAATTTTTAATTTCATGCGAGTATTTGTTATTCCGTAATAATTTAATAAGCGAAAATAATATTAAATCTAAGATTATTCAATCGACACCTAATGCTTCAGAATTAGGACACTTATCTAAGAATACTCATTAAAAAAATCATAATGGCTTGTATATTTTGCATTAATAGTCTTTTCAACTGATTTAATACTAAATAAATATGCTCGAGCGGCTTTAATTAATGGCTAGTTTGCTGCAAAATTAATTTTTAATACGTACAGCTGAAATTGAACCTGTGAATCTTGAAACTAAACTAAACTAAAAATATTTATGAATATCAGTTTAAAAAAATGAGAAATACTTTAACAAATTTTAATAAAGTTATTTAAAAAAAAACGTTACAATAATTACGTACCAGACAATCATCAATTTTCTTAGCGCACACACGCATACTCAACGCCACACAATTCCATCCAATTATAAATTATTCTCAAATTGATAATATCAATAGATAATTACAATAATAAGCCATAAAAATAATAACGAAATGTAAAAGAAATGACTATTCATTAACGAAGACGAAAAGAAGCCAGTGAACCCCCTTTCTGCTTGCATAACACGCTTAACAAGCACACACACGCATGCCGAATGGGCGAGCGAGAGAGGCAGTAACGCCGTAAAAACGTCAAAAAATATCATAAGGCCACAATTTGCGTAATTTATTCGCATTTAAATGACACGTCAGCAGTGCGCAATAGTCGCTGAATTTACCGCGCGCCAAGTGCAGAGAAGCTAGTGTCTGTATACCTGTAAAAAAGACAAGCAAACGGTTAAAAAGCGATTTTTAATCGCCAGTACACAGCGTCACGCACAAGTGTATAGGTATATATACGAAAGCACGTGGCGTCGCATCCTCATTAATCGAGCGCACACGTCGTTCTCGAGCGCTGAGATGTTGAGGAGGCCGCCCAGTGGCGCGGAGATCTCGGATTTCACAAAGCCGGGCCGATTCTCATTATCCCGTTAGCCGATCCGCGCCGCGAAATGCATCATTCCCGGCTAGCCCTCTCTCTCTCTCTCTCTCCACCTCTCTCCTTTTCCCTTTTAGTTCTCTCCTTCTCGGCGCTTCTGCCTTGTATACGTATATATATATATAGTCGCCGAGAGAGCCAGGGAGATTAAGCGCCAACGCCAGCCGCGAGATATTGCGATACTTTGGGCGCCCGCCGCCGTCGTCGTCCCGGACGACTCTCCCCTTCTACACACCGATATCGCCACTTTTCCGTTGACTCTACACTCCCAGCTGTAATCCAACTCGTTATCTATCACACCTATATACACCAGCCCTTTATCCATCAGCGCGCGGCTATGCCCCCGAAGATTGCTTTCGTACCGTCACCAACGACCAATTTTTTTTCACCTTCCCCAAAAATTTATCCAAATTCATATAGATCCCAAGTACATGTATATAGCTGAATACGCATTTCAAGCCGCAGCTATAGAGAGCATTATCAGGACTTGGGATATTAGCAAAGTAGCGGTGTTCACACACACGCACGCGAGTACAGCAACAATTCACAGAGCTACGCGGAGGATAGCACAGCGGCGTGGCGACCAGGAGAGATATATCCGCAGCTACCGAGAGGGCGAGCACGTACTCGTACGTGTGTGTGTGTGTGCGCGCGCGTACGACGGCGCGACACGATCGTAGATCAGATTTACGGGCCGGCTATATCGGCGCTAAAGCATAACCAGCGGCTTTAATGCGCGATCGCAGCCGGCTTATACTCGGCTAAATCTCCGCTAATGACCTCCGAACGCTCTCTCTCTCTCTCTCCCTCGCGCGCTTTACCGATCTATATGCGCTTGCGCATACGTATGTACAAGAAAATGCAGAGGAAGAATGAGAGAGAAGGAGATCCTTACGGAACTGTGCACGCGGGTTATTTTAGTGACTTTGCCGAGATGATGAGCTACTGTTTTAACCGCCAATCGATTTTCACTTTTTAGCCAAGTTGGAGAACGGTACTATCTGTGCACTGCATAAAATCGGCATGATATTGGTTGCAAAATTGTGCGAATACGTGCGTATGCTATTAATGCAGGATAGAAATTACTAAAAATAAGATTAGAAGAGAAGCTTTGGAATTATTTTCGTCGCGGCTCTGTTCGATTTCGTTTTCGCGTCGAAAAATCGGCAAAGCGTTCCTTCAAGAGCGATCAAGAAGGATCACGCTTTATATTCGGGAACGGCGCGCTTATAGCCCCGAGTAAACATACCGATCTGTGGACTATCGGAGGAAGACCGAAGGAGGAGGAGGAGGAGGGCGCCGCACCGGGGGTAATGAAACATAATCGAGGCAAAGTGGAGGGCATAACTCAAGGGATCGGCAGCTTATAGCGGCGCTCCAGCCAGCGGCGTTATACACGTAAGCCCTCTATACGCGTTTATCCACACACACATACAAGGCCATCGCTCTCTCTCTCTCTCTCTCTCTCTCTCTCTCCTCCCCTCGTGCATATACAGACGCTGTGGAGCGGTCGCTGTGTAATCCACTTCTCGCGCTCCACCTGCATCGCCTTTGCCGCTGCGTCCACAGACTACACGGGCCTCGGCGATCGGCAGCCCGTTAACCACGCCGCGCGCGACCGGCTAATTAATTCCGCGCCTCGCGAGCACACTTATACACTCACACACGGCACGAAGTGGGGAGGTCGATTTCCGAAGATACCCTAGACTATCGCCCGTCTGTGTACGTGCGTGTAAAGACAGAGAGAGAGATGCAGCCGCGTGACCGCGGATTAACCGAACGACTGTCTCCTTCTCTCCTCGTCGTTTTAGCTAAAAGATCGTATCGGAGCCGAGACGTGTAAGTGTGCGGTGTTTCGCGCGAGAGAACTATTGGAAAAAATTGTGTCTGTGTAGAGAGGTATGTCGATGAGGAAATCGCTGGGCTATGCGAATTTTCGGAATCGACGCAAATATATATAATTGTGCGTATGCGAAATGTGACGTGATTCAAGGGATTAGATGTACACGCAAAATTCATACACGCACACACCGATATTTTCCTTCTTTTGTTTCATTTCGTTTTTTCGTCGCTTCATTTAGAATAAAGTGTTGCAACGACGAAGACGATATGTACGAGCGAGACACGATCGGTAAGCAGGTCGTCGTTATACACACTCGTCTACTGCACACCCATCGCGATTTGCCGGCTTGGCGATGTAATCGCGATGCGACGGGGCTATATCGCGAGAGCGAGCATATAACACTAAACACTTCATAATTAGCAACAAATCGACGCTTACGTATATCCTATACAGCTAAACGGGCGCGCGAGAGCGTCGCTTTCGTATAAAATAAAATAAATATTACGCGCGCAAACGCGAGACGCAAATGAGAAATTGAAAAACGTATCGTAAAAGAAACGGGAATGACCTAGACAAGTCTCGGTGGCGACGCTGAAAAACACAGGAGAAACGGAGAAAACCGCGAATGAGCCGGAGAATCGAACATCGCTAATGTTCCCCTCCCCCTCATACCCTCCTCTCTGCGATTCTGCCGTCTCGAAAAAAGTCCTCTCTCTCTCTCTCTTGCTTGATCTCGGTATATACGGAGCCGAGAGAAAGAGCGGGACAACTCAAGCCACACGTAGGTGTAAAATGAGCCTCGGCTATTTCTTTATTCGAACAAGCCGCTGAAATACCAACGGCAAGAGAGAGAGAGAGAGAGAGAGAGAGAGAGAGAGAGAGAGAGAGAGAGAGAGAGAGAGAGCAACGTGTGTGTGTGTATAACGCGGCGGCGCCGGGGTCTCGTCTTCTCCTTCGCTCCTCTTCGCTCCTCTCTCTCTCCACCCTATTGCGCGCGATATGTTGAGCGTCTGTTAAACGGCACTGCGCCTATACTCTCTCTCTGTCTCTCTCTCGAGAGAAAGAGTCGTTCGGGGGACCGTAGAGGCCGGCGTTAATTAATTAGCAGAGAGTCGAATGCCGTACGAGCGTCAAATGCGTAAGTGTGCGTTTAAATAAATATATTATATCACCCTGAAGATGTGCCAGTAGCGGAACGCGTTTAGCTCTCTATTCCGCCGACGGATCATTTTAGCTCCAGTATACATCCGTAGACAGAGTTGAACTTATGCGCCAGGAACGAAGAACCATGATGTACCTTATGCACAGCCGGCGAAAACGCGTCGAGGAAGAGAGAGCCCCGGGAATATATATATCTTTTTCCGAATAACGAACAAGCTACCCACACACGTGCATACAGACGAGAGAGAGAGAGAGAGAGAGAGGGGGAGCTCATACTATAGGAGGACGAAGCAAGTGTTGCGGGGTCCTGAATTACGGACCGGCCATATAGATCTCATGGCTCTAGGCTGCGCCGAGTGCCGAGTTAATTACCGATCGAAAGTGCGAGGCTTTAATAGTTTTCCTATATACCCGCGTGCGCGCCTCTCTCTCCCTTACTTGTACACCACTGCCGATGCTGCTGTGGTGTCCGGCTTTTTGCTCCTTTCGGCTAGACGGCCCCCTGCCCTCCCCCGCGGAATTGGCCGGGCGCTCGTGCAACATTGCACCCAGAGAGAGAGAGAGAGAGAGCGCACCCGTTTAATTGAGCGACCACTTGAGTTATTGTGCGCCGCTAATTGCGCTCCCGGTGTGTGAGAGAGAGAGAGAGAGAGAGAGAGGGAGAGCAAGTGAGGAGAGAAGGGGAAGGGGCACGAGCGCCGGATGGTTACTGGGTTCTGCCGGCTGTGTCTGCATGTCCGCGAGACTTTAGAGGGACAACCGAAATATGCTCGTGTGGTACAGTTAGGTATGATCACGTGAAATGCGTGAGAGAGGGAATTTGCTCCTTTTTTTATTGGATTGATGGATGTAGCTGGTTGAATTGTGATTTAAGGGAAGGTGAGGTATTGAGAAAAAAAACAGTGTGATCATGGTGACGAAACGTGGACAGGCCTAGTTTTGCACTCGAGTTACATAAATAAACAATGAACAAAAAAAAAAAGAAAAAAAGATACACATGGTTCCCTGTTCAGTCGAATTCCTAGCGCGTTCGGATACTCCGTATACCCACGAGGCATTATAAAATCCAAGAGAGAGAGAGAGAGAGAGAGAGTGGCCTTAGCTATTATAAGCGCGTAAGCGAGAAAATATGCGCTCTCGGCGGCGGCAGCAGCAGCTCGATGCGCGATTTTCCAAGTCATTTCCTAGATATAACGCGCCTATATACGCTTCTGTCTCGTAAATATGTCAAAAAGAGCTAGCCCCGGCCTTTTTGCCCCTGCTGGCTTTTATGTACCCCGGGGATTCTGGGACTTATAAGCGATCTCGATTACTATCGCCCATATAACGCTCTCTCCCTAACTCTTTATCCCCGCGCTGCATGAAATTTTCTTACTGTTTTCATTAATCCCCCCCAGCCCGTGTCCGTGAGTGACTTTGATTTATTTCTCGCGCGAATATTAACACTATAGCCATCCATTTTTCGCTATTCCGAATTCTTCGCTTATATAGGCGCGTTTGACCCATTATTATTATTACCTCGAAATTCGGACGATAATGGAGATTGTTTCTTCATTTTCCGCTTGAGCGAAATTTTCTACAAATCCGTTTGAGTCCGCAGATTATACAATAAATAAAAGAAAGAAAAAAAAACACAAAAGCTACCTACAATAGCCTTATTACGCCTTCAACACGTCGCGCAGCCGCTAGTAATATCCGCATTTATAAAGACGTACAGAGTGTACGCGTGGGAGCCGAGACTCCTCTCTCGCACCTATGTAGAAATTAAATAAATTCATCGGTAGTATATACGCGCAGTGGGGGTAAGAGAGTACAGGGAGAATATTCTCGCGAGATCGAGCAAGAGAGAGAGAGAGAGAGAGAGAGAGCGGCAGCGTCGGGTCGCCGACATTGACATACGACCGCGAGCGAGCGGTTCTGTGAGAGTATATATCGGCGCACAGCGCCTTCTCCTCCGATACATATATACCTACACCCCGTTCCTCCCTTTCAGTCTCCACTCCGCCGCGCTTTCTTTCTTTATCGCAACACGCGACTCCTCCTCTTCGATCCCCTTTCCTCAATCCCATTTTCATTTGCTCCTGCTCGTTTTTTTTTTTTTTTCATTATCTACACGCGCCTCCGACTCTTCTACTTCCCTTCCCTCGCCGCTCTTGTCTCTCGCTCTATAGCCTTTCTGTCGTTTCGATTTTTAGCGAATCAAAAGCTCTCTATACGCAAGAGAGGGGGGAGGGGCAGTAGTCGGGTCACTCGCGGTAATACCGCTCTGGCTCTCGCTCGCGGAATTTGCGCTCGGGCTATTTTCTCGGGGAGAGCATGCCCGCGCCGCAGCTGGACACTGTATATACAGTGAGCGCGCGCGCGTCGAGTAGCTCTCCAGAAGCGAGAGCACCCGGGAATGGCAATTATTTCGAGAATTGTTCTTCTTTATCAAATTGAAATGGAAAGAGGCGGCGGTGGAGGAAGAAGGGGGAAGTGCGGTTGCTTTGGCTTTGGCTTGTTGGTTCCCTCTCTCTCTCTCTCGTTTTCTGGGATAAACAAAATAATAAATAGCCGAGGAGACGTGGCGTAATCATAGACGGCGGGCTTTTCTGCGCTTTCAGGAAAACCGAATTACAATTAACATTCAAATACAGATTCCTCGCGTTGCTGCCGACTTTTCTCTCTTTCTGTTTCTTTCTCTTTTTTTTTTCTTTATATTTTTCTTTTCTTTTTGCGAAAAGATTGCTCGAAAGAGACGACAAACTTCCAAAGCCAGAAGTAAAGAAAAACAAAAATAAATGTTTGAGAAATCGATCAAATGAACCTAAATAAATTACGCATCCAGTAAAAAAGCGTATAGGTGTACTTTCGACTTATAGATAATCCTCGAAATGCCACAATCCGATAGTCCGCGTGATTTAATTGCTCTCGCGAGGGTGTATGTAGACGGAAAATGCATTAACACGTCGACTCGTATAAAGCCAGCAAGAGGGGCCCTCATTCAATTGTTTTATGCTACAGGCTAGGGAGAGAGAGAGCGTAAAACGCTGCATGAATCATACGTGACAGATACGTATTTTGACACGTGACAAGATATAAGTAGCCGCTATTTACATAAGCTTCCAACTCCCTCCTTAAAGCTCATTTCAACGCGTATAGACACACAAATACACACACACAGACATGTGGTGTATATGTATATCTGGCATATACGTGTCGTTTTAATATTGTTTAAAACCGCGCAGTTTTGTCTTTCTCTCTCTTTCGCGGGGGGATATTGCTTATTTAGATAAAAGTCACAATATAGCATTGTCCCTCTGCTTAACGACGATATTCTCGCGCTGCTATATTACCACCATACAGATAACAAAAACTTTCCGAGACAGCCAGTCCACGCGCGATAATTCGCGATAATTTTCGTCTAATACTCGAACTCGCGTATTATAGGAAATGAAAATTTCCAACTCGGCCGTGTGTTTCCAGCGAAAATCTCGTATGTTTCTCATAAATTACATTAAGCGCGCGCTCGCTCTATCATAAATCTATGCGACACACCGCGAAACTACATGCGTTTATAATAAAAGAGAAATAAAGAAAAAAAAAGCAAGGAATATATGAAATACAGAGAAAAGAAAACGCGCGGGGGCTTTTGATGCGGAAAATTAAGTAATATACTACGCCGCTGACAAAACACTCGTTTTCCCGACGACAGCGCACACGGCGCGTAATATTTCCAAGCTGCGTTTCGATAAAGAAATTTAAATATTTGTAACGCTGAAAACTCGCCGGAATTATCTTTACGCATACAGCGCCGGTGTGGTAGTCTAACGCGTGTATATATGTTATGACGATTGATTAATTATGACGTTACGAAAAAGAGATCTTAATAAATACGTCGCTTAGCTAAACAGAGAGATAGATACAGATGAGGGGGAGGCCGATGCCCGTGTGCGTTTACAAAGATTAATTTCATTTAAATTTGACGTATTAAGACCAGCCGCCGAGAGAGAGAGAGAGAGAGAGAGAGAGAGAGAGAGAGAGACATTATCTCTCGGTCTCTTGTTTCTCCGTATTAATTACACCACGTCTATCGCTATTACCGCGTCTCTCTCTCACGTTTAAGCCTATCGAAAAGAATTAGCATTCTCTCCCGGGAATATCCGCGCATAACCATCGCGTCTATTTTTTCTCTCTTTTTTTGCTTTCTCAAAGAGAAAGCTTTGTAACGGTGAAAATTTTCGATTCCGTAATTTTGCGTTTTCTCGACGTTTTGAAGGTTTTTAATTACGAA